>CBVK0100852119.1:0-10614 GCA_900067695.1 Picea abies | reverse complement strand
ACTTAAATTATTTTTCACTTTAACCTTAGAAAAGGTGCTCAATAAAGTCAACTGAAGAATATAACACATCAAGAGTCCTTTTCCTAAGTTAGACTTTAGGAAAAGTTAAATAATCAACTTGTTCTGTGTTTCATTGTCCCCTGCCATGCTAGGACACTTTAATCTAGTGGAAGACCTTCCTTGACTCATTCTCAACATGAATTTCAACAATTACTTGTTCAACTTTGGCGGCTCAACTGCAAGTCCATCCTAGTGCAACTTGGTGGGTAACAGGACCAATTCCTCTTAATAACGAACAAACGAGCAACCTAATAGAAGGAGAACGACAAGATGTGAAACCCTTATAACTCAAACCCCATACATCCTTTACCATCCAATTGGTTTGTCTTAGATGTTACTCAAAAAAAAACCTTTGCCTCTAGCATGCTAAGAGGCCTGCTAAGTTTCTACAAATAATAGGAGCTTTTCTAAAAACGTCGTGCTCTAATCAACAATGAATGTCTTTAGAATGGCAACTTAGGTTCCCTCCACCTCTCAATCTTCAAAAAGTGGCACACTACAAAACCTCATCACACCATTTTGATTTGAATGCAAAGGTCCACATGTAAAGGTCATTTTTCCCTCCCATCTACAAAGTAAGATGGATTATATTTCAACCCTTGTAAAACTCTAAAGAGGGATACCTCTCAAAAGGAAGGATCTCCCAAAGCCCTATGAATTGTCTAATGTTTTATATATCTCTTTTGACTAATTGGTGGTTGCATGAAAGTACCGTGAAACATAAATTACAAGCAATGTTCAACCATCACTTATATTGGGATCCTCATCCTTAGTATCACCCTCTACCTCCTCATCTAGCCTTTGCCTCTACCTCATTCCTCCAAGGACATCAGTCAACACCATCCAATTTTGATGAAACTACCGAATCCAAGCATTAAAATATGGTAGAAAAATCTTAACATGCCTAAACAATGATTTTGGCTTAACTGAAGGCCACAATTTTGCTAAGGCCATTATAGATGAATTCAATAATTAGTGCCATCACATCACAATACATGAAGGAATTGGTGCTCTTGATTAAATGCCAATCTCATACCCTCATAGACGATAGAATCCAATGAAAATGCTAAAATCCCACCAATCCTGAAATCATGAACACTGTTAATTCCGCTGAATTTTGAATCGAATATGAAATTCTACCTTCTCCACATGAAGTCCAATGAGGTTGCGATAACCCCTAGATTTTCTTATGCCAATTGAGATCCAGCTAGATTTCATCAAACTGGTTGTCAGAGATAAGTTTTCATATAGATCAGAGACAGGTTTTCACATGTTTTCTAGAGATCACAATCCATTATCAGAGGTTGAGACATTTCATAGGCATATTCATTAGTTTTGGAGAAAAATCCTATTTTTAGCAGTCTTCCAATTTTTTAGGAGCCATACTTCAGAGTTTTTCATGTCAAAGTTGATTACATATTTGGAATCCTTGTGAGCTTACGATGCTAATGAGCTTTATCCAAGCGACATACAAGCTTAATCACCACATTCGCCAAATTTTAATAAGTTACCGGATCCGCAGGGTCTGGACGTTGGATCCATGGATCCAGATTTGCCCAAATTCGTGAGGGATCCGCTAGCAAAACGGATCCTTGATTGCTGGAAACACACCGATGACTACTCATATGGTTCTAGGCATTTGGAAGCAAAACTGCACATCTTGGATACAGATCCCACTATCCACAACCCCATACTCACGGAACCCAAAACAAATCGTGAATATGTTCAGGCTTCAGCCACGGTTTAGGAATTTGGCCCGCGATTTTAGGTTCTAGCCCGTGGTTCTAGGGCTTTGCCTGCGGGAATATTCGGGTGTAGGAAAGAGTATTCAAGTAAGGAGAATATTATCTCTACATGAACATATAATAAAAGTATTTGGAAAGTGCACAAAAATTGGGTGGTGTCCTCTAAAAATAAAAATTTGAACTATAAGCCTATCTCCCTAATGGGTATCCAAATATACTATCATTTGTTGCTATAAAATACCAAGTTTCTAAAAATAGCACAACCAAGAATCTGAAAGTGACCATCTAATTGTCTTCCATCCCCCATGCATGTTCCTCAATCTGGATGTGAATCTAATGCATGGGAAAAACTACTATAAATAGAATGTTGGAAGCCTAAACTGAAAAATCCGCTAATAATAGCATAGGAAATGCTATCCCCCTGAAACTTTGATCTGAATACTTACAAAAGGCATACAATACAACTCTGGAATAAGGTAACGCTGGAAAAATTCTCTGAAACCATGTACCCATATGACAAAGGTACTCGAGAACCATCAATACCCGATGGCAAACTCTGAAACATTCAGCTCACCCGGAATGATATCCATGAACATATGTTGGAAACTAACACTAAGAGTTATGAATGCAAATCTGGTGTGAAACAAGGTATGGGATAAGGCATATCCAGAACCCTAAATGGACTAATTGTATAAATTTTAAGATCCACATGCCAAAATTTATTTTAGAAGGTAATGATCTTCTATATTTGTCGTTATAGTTCCCCGGATGGGGTGTCATCGGTTTTATTGAGATATTTGTCGTTATAGTTCCCCGGATGGGGTGTCATCGGTTTTATTGAGGACATGTGGGAGGTTGGTAGGCAGTCGGTTCTAGAAGGCCACATGCCCCGCACTTCGACCGTCACCCACAGCATTTTAATGGGATGCATTAATCCCTTGCACTTCATTTCCACCAGCGAGTGCGTGATTCAGCTGCTTCGGCACCCCATCTCCCATGTCGCAATTATGGCAAAGACTTGTGCGGGAAGTCTGTCTTGTCACCAATGTTGGCTCCTTCATACTGCTTCAGGGCCTTTGGTTCCTCATTGTCCTCCAAACTCCTGCGCCTTTGCTACGCATTTTACCTGCCAATTTCCTCCGCCTGTCTTTCCCTCTCAGCTCCTGGTTTCTGCTCTGTTGGTCATCCTCTGCCTCCTCCCACGCCAAACTATGCCCCGGCAACGCGGAAAGCCGAAACGGAGTCCGACCTGGTACCAAGCTTATGGGAGGAACGTCCCTCGCATTCTTGGCCAGCCACAACCTTCACCCATTTCATCTCCCTCCCCTACGTCCACCCATGCTATGCCTGACTTCATGCCTCCACCCTCCTTTGGACAACACGACCTCATTCCTCTGTCTTCTCCCGGGGCCTGTCAAGTGGAATGGTTCGACAGTCATCGGAATTCTCTCGACTTCAATCCTAGCATCTTCCCAAACTTGCCCACCACCTCTCATTTGCCCATCTCTCCCATCACTCCTCAGTTGGCTTCCCTTCCTAGTGCCACTTCCCTCCCCTCGGCTGCGACCCCCTCTCAACCCCCTTCGCCAACTTGCTGCGCCTGTGGGGACTTCTCGTGGCTCCTGGCAGAATTGGAAAATTTGCAGAGCTTGGTTTTCGACATCCGGCAAGACGTGGCAAACTTAATGTTAAGAAGGGAGTGAAGAGATTCACGCGAAGAATGGATGGAGGCTCTGATATCTACTCTACTTGACCATTCTTCGGCTCCTTCGACAGCAGCGGCAGCTATGGCCCTGGCAACAAGCGGCATAGGGACAAGGGGTTACGCGGCTCTGGATTCAAAATGAATTCTCTGTTTTCAGGTTCTTACTCTAGAATTATGCTGATGGCAATGTTTTGCTTATTTTTTGTTGTAGCCCTACGTGGCACCAAAGCTTACAGACAGCATAGAGTACATATTAAGTTTTTTTGGCTATAGCAAGTCTTCCTACTCTAGAAACTAGCTTATTTTGATCATCTGGCTGTACTGGTTTCCCATATGGGCAGTGCAGACCGGCAGACTATATTCACAGAACGACAAAAATGTATTTTCAGGATTTGAGAGGTAACTTATAATACAAACACCTACTTACAAAAAAACAATATATTTGTTGTTATAGTTTTTAAATAAGTACAAATGTGTAAATGTATGGATGGATGCCTACAAAAGTAAATACATGCATAAGAGAGAGAACGTGCAAAGATTTAATCTGTTCTTAGAATATAAATGGTCTATCAATGCCCACTTAAACAAGGCTAATAGCAATGATGCACTTTTATAACAAATAGTGCAAAAGCTAATATTGATCCCCTCATTTTTACTAACCAAGCCCCTTTCCCACATTGCTCCACGTTTTTAGTGCAAAATGTCTATGAAATTGACAACAACCATTGCTTCAGAATCAACCAACAAGCAAATTATATGACTTGAATAAAAGTTGTATTCTAAAAATATACTCCATATGTAATGCTTTATAGAAAGGCATATCATATAAAAATATAATAAGTATAATGAACCGGCATGCACCTTGAGATAAAAGTAGGGCTCTGGTATGCTATCAGAAGAGCAATTCCTAGTCTTGATTGATCAACTTGTATGTAACATTATCAAAAAATTGGAAATTCTTATAGTAAATGAAATATTAAAAAATTGTAAAAGCATAAATGCAGCCATTATTTCATAACAGAGTAAGCATGCTGAAAGCAATGGTCATCAATCAGATAACATTCATTAAGGAAGAAATAATCCTAGCCTCTGATTACAAAAGCTATGATCTTAATGAGGTTTAATGTCCACTGAAAAGTCAAGATTACAATAAAAGATTTTTTTGCCTAGAGGATCAACGATCATTTAAACAAATCATAAAACCAATTGCTAAAGAAGATTTCTCATTGGATAACAATGACATTGAATCCCATACCTGGCATTACATCCAAATTGACTCTTTTCGATCCTCTAACAACCCTATTACCACGACATGACTTACAAACTTCCTGTATATGAAGCCATAGGTAGACAAATTCAGTGAAAACATTCATAAACCTAATCATATCTTACACGCGGTGAAGATTCTTAACCTTCAAAACCTAAAAATAACAAGAATTGTTTATTTCAAGCAAGCAAAATTTATGCATATACATACCAACAATACAAGCACATAAAAAACATAATTGCAAAGTTCCATTTTTATAACGAAAAGGTGTGTTAGTAACTTAGCACCCATATTGGATTTCTTCAAAATTCAATCAGAGTGCCTATCTTTGTTTGTTCATGGGTACATTACAACATGGATTGGTTAGTCAGTCAATCTACTTGGCATCAATGATCCATGGAGTGTCAATCAAACAAGGCACATGGTCGCATGTTTAGATATCAAGGGTTGATGGTAGGATAGAATCATAGATCTCTTGAGCAGTTCAAAAAAATATACAGGTACATCTAATGGACAGGGTTTCAGTGGTAGCAGGTGCCCCATAATTGCAGTTTTCTTGCAATATTAAAAGCGAGTATGAAAAGTCAAAGACCCCAAAAAACTCTGATCAGATTGGTTGTTCTTGTAGTTTCTTGATTTCAAGGATCATCTTGACATTTCATGTTTTTTTTAAGTCGTCGTTTTCCTGATTTGATCATGTTATTGGATAACCTTTGGGTGTATGTGCATGGGGGGTTTGAATTTTGAGGAAAAAGTTGTTATTTTGAGTAAATTCTATTTTTAGAAACTATTATTTTTAACAATTTCCGAGTTTGGTCCAGTTAACAAAATAATTACATATTTGAGGACCCAGTTAAAAATTTGCTTAAGGTTCAAGTTTCCATTGATTCTGAGTCCATGGATTCTGGTCTATTTTTCACAATGCTATTTTTAGTATGGCCACCGGACATTTGGATACCCAACATGGAGTAAAGCAGCAATGTCAGATTTCAATACATTCTAAGAACTTTGAAATTTCGTTGCATTTTGGCACTATATAAGGTACTTGGTGAGCCCACATATTGTATACTTTCTATTTCTACACAGATTTCAGTATTGTGGTCGCCCTATGCCTTTGGACTAAGGCACCCTCCTTCATGAACTTTGAAGCTTTCTTGCATTTTCCTTGAGCCATTATTATTGCTATTCTTCCTGAATCTACTCACCTTTTTTAGAGTCGCTTATTATTTTGCATTTTCCTTTATTGGGCATCAAGATGGTACTTACTATTCTTGAGGGTGTTGGCATTAGGGCAAGATATATTTGAATAGGGGAGTGCATGGCTTACAGGGACCATGAAATTCGTATGTCACACCTACTATTTTTTACCAAAATAGGGTGTGCTTTGTTGTACCTGCTGTTTTTCAGCACTTTAATTAGTTATTTATAGTTTAAATTTGCATAGGGTTGCATGCCCAACATAGTACAGAATTTCTGCATCGTTTCCATGCATTTTTAGATAGTTTTAGGCATTTCCAGCTTGCTGCTTTCTATATTTTAACAAAACAGAAATATTTTGTTAGATTTTAGGTACTTCTAATCATTATTTGACATTCAGTTAATACCTTAGATCACTTAGGGATACCCCATTGAAGTTAGCAAGCACTATCTTCAAAGTGAGAGAGGTCAAGCAAACTGACAACGACTTGATTTCTAATGTTATCTGGACTCCCCTAGGTTTTGAAAAAGTGAGAATTTCAAGGTGATAACAAGATGTCTATTAAATTCTTAATAAGCCAAAAGTCGAGGCTTCATATAATGATTAGAAGTACCTTTCTAATGTTATCTGGACTCCCCTAGGTTTTGAAAAAGTGAGAATTTCAAGGTGATAACAAGATGTCTATTAAATTCTTAATAAGCCAAAAGTCGAGGCTTCATATAAAAGCAATGTCTGTTATAACATAGGAATACTTTCATTTTCTCATCCATTAGAAAATCAGAACTTGTCTCTTCAACAAGTTAGAAGACATATTGACAACAAAACATGATTGAAAATTTATTTACCAAAGCCTTAATACATACAATTGAAAAAAAGATTAAAAAAAACTCAGATTGCATGTGATGTCCCCTTCCCAAGAATAGGCCAGCAGGGAGTGACTTGGTAGTCTATCTGTTCGCGTACACTATAGTCAGGAACAAACAGGGAACAAAGGGAGAAATAAGGGTGAATAACCATTAGAAAATCAGAACTTGTCTCTTCAACAAGTTAGAAGACATATTGACAACAAAACATGATTGAAAATTTATTTACCAAAGCCTTAATACATACAATTGAAAAAAAGATTAAAAAAAACTCAGATTGCATGTGATGTCCCCTTCCCAAGAATAGGCCAGCAGGGAGTGACTTGGTAGTCTATCTGTTCGCGTACACTATAGTCAGGAACAAACAGGGAACAAAGGGAGAAATAAGGGTGAATAAATGGCTAAACAATGAATTAAGCCACAAAGCGAAGGAAAAGTCACTTAAGATGAAGTCAACGGAGAAATAGAAGAAAAAGGTGTTAAGGGGGGACTTAATTAATTGATCACATTCAACTTAGGAGGAAAGACGCATAGCTTAAGTGATGTCAATGGAAAATTAGATCGGGGAAGGTAGAAGAAGAGGAATTCGACCTAATTCCTCATTATGTTATGATTTTGAGTTGAGAAGAGGTTCCAGAGGAAGAAGTAGACCTCTTAGTTGTTTTGTGAATTTTTGGAGGAAACCACCACCCAGATCGGTTTCGGTGTTGGAAG
Source organism: Picea abies (assembly GCA_900067695.1). NCBI lineage: Eukaryota > Viridiplantae > Streptophyta > Pinopsida > Pinales > Pinaceae > Picea > Picea abies. The sequence goes on along the minus strand of CBVK0100852119.1, from coordinate 3,062 downwards.
ACGCACCCTAGACTATCAGAGATACCATCTAGGTATTTCACCGAGCCAGATCAGGAGTATTCAAACAATATGTGTGCAATGCAACCAGTGAGGGTGTAGGGGTTTGAGAGACAGCTTTGTGTAGTTGGTCGAGCTCAGGTCAGATCCAACTGAATCCTCCTGACCCGGTTGAGAGGAACACACGACGCTTCATTTCATCTATCATTTGTGCAATTCCGACGGAGGAATCCACCAAGGCGCACCAATTTGTCATTTAGGGCGCAGCTTCCAAAGAAGCACATTCAGGAATCCAAAGAGTTCACCGATCCAGAACCGGAGAAACCCTTCTGACCTAGTACAAAGCATACCAGGGCGCTCAGTTTGAACCATACATCGCCAAATTTCGACGATGGAATCACTGGGATGCACCAGTTGTCCATGAGAGGGGCACAAACCCTCAAGGGGTCCCATCCGGGGTCCAGTTTGTTCAGTAGTGGACCGATCTTCAATGTAACCGTCACCAAGAGGAGTTGTGAGGTCAGGGTGCATCATTTGGGACAGTTTCCAAGCAGATCAGACGAGTATTGCCTACATCGCCAAATTTCGACGATGGAATCACTGGGATGCACCAGTTGTCCATGAGAGGGGCACAAACCCTCAAGGGGTCCCATCCGGGGTCCAGTTTGTTCAGTAGTGGACCGATCTTCAATGTAACCGTCACCAAGAGGAGTTGTGAGGTCAGGGTGCATCATTTGGGACAGTTTCCAAGCAGATCAGACGAGTATTGCCAGCAGGGCGAACTTTCCAGACATTTGCAGCAGTTGTCGTGAGTACCTGAGATTGCATCCAGCAGATCTGTGCATTCATGTTGTCGATTCTTCCTGATATTTTGTATACAGGTATTTCTTGTTGTTTTGCATTGTATTCCAGCGACAATCAACTCTTATGAGATCTAGCTGATGAGTATTCCTATATTTCCTACATGCACATTGTATTTCCTGATATTCTCCATAATACATGCTATTGAGTTGTGTTGGCTCCTTTATTTCATATGCATCATATATTTTGCTCAAACACTTATTTATATGAAACACACATGCGAAAATCACCAAGCATGTTAAACAAGTAAGTAAAATGCATCTAGAAACCCCCATAGTATCGAATCTATGAATCGAGACAGCAGTTTTAGCAGAGTCTATCTAGATCCATTGGATCAAGGATATTTCAGTGGTATCAGAGCCTTCTTCCTGCCAGCCTGTGAGAAGCGCTTTCTCATGACCCCATGATTCCGGGAACATGTGCGGAATACCGAGAGGGCCGAGGACAAATTGGGGACAAGTACATTCAATACCGCAGAGGACATAGTAGAGACAGAAGAGACAAGAACAAAAGGAACTACACTCCCTTCCACACTCTGTCAAATACAGAGCCAGAGTTAGAGGATAGGGATCACATCAGTTCTGACACAAAGGAAGACATAGAGAGGACTATGGGTGACAGGCGTGAGACACCAGAGGGCACGAGGAAAGGCCCCGAGACACATTCTGACAGCACACAGTCCATCTTGAATGACCTAGCTAGAGGACAGCAGGATATGATGAACACCATAGCATAGATGGCCATCAGCACGTGGATGATCCAGCACAATGTGAGCACTATGGGTGCCAACACTACAGGAGGAGCGAGTGGTTCAAGAGGACACCAAAGAGATGGGGCCAGTGGCTCCAGTGGATCTCAAGGTGGAGTGAGTGGACATCCTTCACCTATCCATGCCTATACATCATCTGGGAGGATTCCCTAACCTTTATATCCGCAGTTCCAGGGGAGACAGTCAGGGCAGGCAGAAGAACATCCAGAACAGGGGCAGCCAGTGCCACAGGACCCATTTGGGGAGTACAGGAGAGATTATTTGGCACTGGGACCAGAGTTCCATGCAAACATGAGTTTTCTAGACTATTGTTCAATCAAGTATCAAAACATGCCCCGGAAGGCACAGAGGAGCAATGCGCAAACTCAAAGCATGGACTTCATTAAGAAAGTGGGAAAGCTAAATATTCCTAATTTCGATGGGTCATCACGATGCTCAGCTTAGGCATGGGTATAGAAGCTTGACACATATTTCAAGCTCAACCTGATGACAGAGTCAGAAGCTATTAGCTTCGCCACCTTGCACTTGGACGGGGAGGCCCACGAGTGGTGGAAACATGGGCTGGTGACCTTGGGTTACAGCCACATTACTACATATTTCGAGTTTACCAAGAGATTGATGGAGAGGTTTGACAAGAGGGACACAAAACTCCATTTCAGGGACCTGACACAATTAAGACAGACGGGGTCAGTTGAGGCCTTGATCACAGAGTTCCAGCAGAAGGCAATGGCCGTATCAGATATTTCAAAGGACAAATTGGTGATGTTGTTAACCGAGGTGTTGAAGGAGCCATTGAGGGGCTGGGTTAAGGCTTTCAAGCCTCAAAGAGGCCATTGTGTGCACTAGAGACATGGAGGACTCAGTATTGAAACCCAAAACCTTTACCAAACCCTTTGTGCCACAAAGAGACAAGTATCGGAAGAATCCTCAGAGGGATTGGAAGGGTAAGCCTAGGTTGGATGATGACACCATATGGGAGTTGATGAGGAAGAAGCTTTGCTTCTCTTGCAGAGACCCTTGGATCCCAGGGCATTGATGCATGGGAAAGGGACAGATCCACTACATTGAGGTGGAATCAAGTAGTGAGGAGGAGGATGAGGAGATCGGGGCACAGGAAGACAGTGATTCTAACGATGAGCCTACACATGAGCTAGAGTGGCATCTGAAGAAACCTTAGATACAGGCAAAGGCACAGCCAAAGGAGGAGACAAAACCTCGTAGAGCGGTGAAAGGGGGAACCATAGAAACCCTTTTCGAAGTACCCTCTCAGGCTCAAGGGCCTTATACAGGGGTAGTGCATGACAGCTTTAGTAGATTTTGGGGCCACCCACAATTTCATTGCTGCGTCCTTAGTAGCCCGGAGGGGGTTTCACACTGAGGAGTTTGAGGGGTTCACCGTGGTCGTGGCAGATGGATATACTATGACATGCTTGGA
>CBVK0100852118.1:0-10614 GCA_900067695.1 Picea abies | reverse complement strand
AAAAAGTTTTCTATTAAAGCATGTTGATGTATCCAAAAAGGTTAGGGTGAGGCCTAACCAAGGCTACTCAAGTAAAAGAGAAGGAAGATCCCAACATGGAGTAAATTGCAAAAGCAAAGAAAGGGAAAAATTAGGAACACTTTTCCCACCCTAAGAACTCTAAATTGCTTACAGAGTTGTAGGTCTTAGATGATTAGTTGTGAAGAATGAGTATAGCTGGAAAAGGGAGAATGAATAAATAAGTATGTTTGATTGAGTCGAATTGGTTGAAACCATGTAAGAAAAGGGAGTGAGGGATTAGAAATAACTCAGCCGAGTTGAAAGTCATGGGTTGTGTAGAAGGAGTTGGAAAAAGGGAAGAAACCTTAACTCTTTTCTTGTTGTGTATTATGCTTTTCTCTAGGATGGGAAAGCTGGTACGTTGATGAAAGTAAATGTTTTGACACCATAGTGAGGGTTTTATTACTGCAGGAACAGTTGAGAATTTTTTGTATTGCATTCATGAAAACATTAAGGATAATGTGATGAAGTGCATAGAGATATGTTAGGACCTATCAGAAATTTGTTTTATTGGTTTAAAATTTATGATACTTGCACTTTTATTTTTACATGACGACTAACATAATTATGATGTATGTCATGTGTAGAGAGAAATTGGAACTATTGAGAGAGACAGTTGTCAATGATGGACAACCTCGAGCAAAGGATGACTATGAGCAGACTGTTGTGGAAATATTGTTAAAGGGACTTTAGAAGTCCCAAAGAAGAACCATTGGTAAGGTAGTATTAGAGAGGGTGTCGGCAACTAGAACATGTATAAAAAGTGTTCATGCCTATGTGGCACAAGGTATGAAGGGATTGGGTAAGAATCCCTTCTGAAATGTTCTATTGTCTTAACGTTATGCCCAAAATTTTAAAAGGTAGTTGTATGCCATGGATACCCAAGTAGGGTATGATTCAGGAAGGAGAACTCGAATGATAGAGGTGTGAACCTCTGGCAATAAATATGGATTGTATGATGAATGGAAGCATTTGGTTTCTTTATCATCGAATTTATGTGTGTAAGAATTAATCTTTGTGTGTTTAAGAATTCATGTATGTTACGATAATCAAATGTTTATGTTCCCAAATCAAGGTTAGAACTCTCCTTTAGATAGACTACAGGCGCAAGATTGTAGAAATCCCTTCAATCAGCTACAGATCGAGATTGTGAAGATCACGGAAGAAAACCCTGATCAAATCAAGTTAATCGAGAACCTAATAAAGGAGATGAATGTGAGTCGTTCATCAGAGGGAAAACCAATCTTAGTCATTATATTGACTTAAAGATCCACTGGAGTTAATGGATCAAACACTAGTCATTTGATTAGATCGACGGTCGGGAATCATTGCGGAGCACGAAGGTGAAATTAATGAACATGTTAGTTCACGGTTTACAACCAACCATCACCATTGATCTCGTCGGGGTGAATGATCAACGGACATGATTAAAAGAGTTGGGTGAGCACTTTTCAGATTGCGGATATTGAACTCTCTGATAAAAAGTGAGCAAAATGGGGTTTCGCAATCTCTGTGAACCGTTGGTCTGTGAACAATCGGTGGGTGAACCTGCAAGGAACCCACACGTTAATGTTGCGTGTACTCGTATAGTGATCGGGTTATGTGGGTGATTTGTGAGTCTAGTTTTGAATTATGTCGACATTCAAGAAGGATCTGGCAGGGGTTAACTTCGACCTTACATCATTGTAACCCTTGAAAGAATTCATGAACTGATATGTCTTCATTGACCAATCAAGAAATGATTGGGAACAAAAGTGCTCATAGACAGCACGTTGATTTAATGCATTGAGAAGATGCATGTGGTAAAATAATGGGGCATATGTAGGGCTTCCCATTGTGGAAGAAGTATCTTCCAGTACTCTACAGAGTTGTACAATTGGTAAAGAGAGAAATTATCTAACCCTAAATGTTGGTACCCTGATTATTGGTAAGGATATAAATGCTTAAAGGAATTCATGTGAAACTTTGAGGTTCATGAGTGATGATTTGAGGTTGTGGTCGATTCAGAGAAGAAAATATGGTTTTTCTATAATAATAAATATGGACAGAGAATCCATATGGTAATAAGTGGGTTGAGTTCCAACACCCCTTGGCAAGAGTGCCTGACATGAAATATAATACTTTAAAACCAATGTAAGGGTGCATTGGATGTGGCCATGGAGATTGGCACACTGAATTAAAGTTACTTGATATTTGAATTACATTTAGAAAAATTTAGTATGTTGAAAGGAATCATATGTAAATAGTGATATATTTCCTTTTTCTTTGTACCCCTTCTTAGATGAAAATGACTTAAACTGTTAGTCTGCATGATTTTGAAAATATAATGTGCATGAAAACTAATAATTTGTTTGGCTAAGGAATGTTGAAATTGCATAAAGAAAAGGGTCTTGGATATGGCAGTATCATAATCCCATAAGGAACACCAATTGCCTGCTAAGACAAACTACTATGGGAAGGAAAGTCCCATGTTTGTGGATCTGGACCTTGTATGGAACAAATCTGAAAAGAAATATGGAATGGAAAAATCTGTGGGTGACAGATTTGCAATGAAATTCTGAAATTTAAAAATTTATGTTGATATCTCATAAATTTATGTATACATGTGATATAGGTGAGAAGAAAAAGATTTGTCAAGAAAGGATAGATGAAGGTTGTCAAGCTGGAAAGCATGAAAGAAGGCTACTACTTGGGAAAGAAAACTTGTGGTAAGCCATGATCACCCTAAAACATGTTGTGTTATGGAAACACAAGCCAAAGGGATGCCTTGGCAGAGAAATTATGAGGGATGCCTCGACTGTAAGGCTCAACGAAGTATTTAGAGCTCTTCCTATGCGAGAAAACATTGGCAAGGCAAGACGAATCACCCGAGGGAGTGTATAGCAAAGAAGGGGATGCTTGAGCCTGGGCCTAGAGGGTGAGTTACCGCAAGGAAGATGAGACTTTGATCATCCTCATAAAATATTAATTGGGATCATGCACATAATGGGTATGTCTAGGAAAACAATGAGCCAAAATAACAAGACAGACATGTGGATGCAAATCTGTGAACTGCACATATAAGTATTGTGCTAGATTTTTAAATTTTTCCTCTTGAATTTTTCACAACGATAAAATGTTTTCACATCAAATTGTGATTAATGCTTGTTGTCCAAAGCTATTGAAGACAGGTGACGAAGGCCATGAGTCAAAAAGGACTTGACCAAGAAAGAGGATCAATATTTCTAAAGCAGTTGAATGACAAAGGCATGACAGGTGTTCCTGGGAAAGAACACCGAGGACGGTGTTCCTTTTAAGGGGAGGGGATTGTAACACCTTGTTTTCCCCAGCTTGTAATTAATCATTAATTATGATTACCATGTTATGGCATGTAAACGATGTAAATTTATTTTTGTTTACATTTCCAATGACTGACTATGGGGGTCAGGCCTTGAAGTATTGGCCATGATATCACTAGAGGAAAAGAGCGAGAGAAAAGTAGAGAGGGTTCATTATGTCAAATGACCCAAATTCTCTTTGTTAGAAATAAATAAGCCTCATCCTGGTCCAAAGAAGAAATTAGTTAATGAAAGAAGGATTGGTGGTTGAAAAATCAACTACCCCCTTAAATGGAAGCATGGAGGGTCTGGCTGAGGAGATAGAAAATTGCCAGCCCAACATACCACAGAGGGAAGTTTTTCCCATAGACCCATACTGACTTGAGTTTCCTTCTAATAGAAGGAACAGAACAAATCTAGAACCTTCCTGAGGAGGAAAAAGGCGTGAAGCATATACACGTGCAGGATAGAAGACAAGAAGGAGAGGAACTAGGAAAGGAATGCGCAACCAGGAGGAACACATGAAGTTCTCCAAACTCGAAGGAAGAACTATAGGAAAAAAGTTTTGGTTACAGGGGAAATGGATCCCTAAGAACTTTCATAAGACCTGACGTGAACGAAAGATCATGAGCTTGATGTTGAGGGAGCATCTGATAAACCTCGTCAAGGGCATGACAGAGAAAGGATCTTTGGCTAATGACATAAATTTACCTATTGATATCATAGCTTGGCACGGGGGTGGCCAGAGTGCTAATATTGAATTCCTATGAGCCTATGGTTGGGTGGAAAGGTGGACACCCACAGTTAGTTAGTTGGTTGAATTTTGTAATAGATAAGTATTACTTGAATCCTGTGCAATTGAATTTAAATGCATGATTGAATGTCTGTGTATGTGACTAATATTTGCAGCATTTAATTTATAATGAGAATGCCTAATTGTTATTTTGTAAGCCATTGCATGCGAATGAGTGTAAGGGATAAGCTGGGCCTCTGGGTTGGTTTGAAGATACCCCACCCTGTGTTAGAACTTAAAGTTTTGCGAATTTGGAGGGCGCTTCCTTCAAACTAGTAGCCTAAGATACCACGGGCTCATGCCCATAGCCTTAACCAAATCTTAGCTAAGAGTAGAGCTTACATCCCAATATTAATTAGAGGGTCCATATGACCAGGGTCTCGAAACCCTGAACTAGTCTGAAAGGAGCTAGCTCTTATTGGCTTCGAAACTCCAGGAGCTCGAAGCTCCGAGATGTTAAAACTTCACAACTGCCAACACTCTTGAATGACGGAGTTGCGAAGTATTGTGGACCTTCGATCTTCGAATCCTTCGAGATCCCTCTCAGTCGTTAGATCGAGCCTAGTGATGGGGTAGCGCTAGGTACTTCGGCGAAGTCCCACTCTGAGAGATTTGAGATGGCAATGAACTAGGATTATCATCAAAGAGTCGAACGCCAGAGTGACTTAGCGTGCTCATGTCACCTAAGGTGATGTGCACCTCAAGTGGGTGAGCCATGTGTCGTCCCGATTCAGAACCTTCACAAATCATATGGTTCAATTAGACCTTGACATGTTTCACCAGTTGATTGGGACATGTGTCACCCTTTCCTTCTGCCAAGTGTCTTACGTTGGATCGATGTCGTGGTTAGTCCGACGTTGACCAATTCAGGAGAATAAAGGTATTATAACGCCAATAACTCCCAAATGTCGAAGTGATGAAGCAACGAGGATTGTCGATCTGAGGACACTTAAAGACCCGCCATGACCATTGGATCTAGACAACGGTCAGTCCAGCGCTGACCCACTCTGGGAGTAAATCGAAATGGCACGATGAAACCCTCAAACACCAAAGTTGTGAAGCAATGGAGGCCGTAGATATAAGGGTCTACATGGACACATCTCGACTGTAGAAGAGAATAGGTACCGAGAGGTCACTAGAGGGAAGTTTGGGCTTCGGAGCTCTGGGTGATCTCGCAAAGTAGGAAAGGCTAGACGACTTCCAGAGGCTGTCAGTCCCAGAGTGACATGGCACACTAATGTCACCTAGGGTGACGTGGACTCCTTCTTGATGTGCCACGTGTCACCCAAATTGGTACATTTGACAGACCTTATGTGCCTGTTAGGACGTGACACATGTCACCCACAAACAAGGCCACATGTCATCTTTGCCTCGTTGTGTGTCATCCCCTTGGCACATATACGCTATCACATGTAAGAGTGGGAATTTCCAGAGTTTATAACTCCAGGAGAATTAGGGTGTAGCATCATAGATAAGTCTGAATGGACAAAGGCAGGAGCCACGTGGTAGGCCCTTGGGCGTTCGGTAGTTCAAAACTTCGAGAGGTCTAGGATGTTGGAGTATACACTCGAAAGGGCCTGAAGGTCAGAGTAGGTCTAGTCTGCCCATCGTAGAGTGCACATGGACCATTGATCAGAGTTCTCCGCATGCTCAGAGTTCAAAACTCCAGAAGTAAGTGTGGTTCAAGGCGCAGAAACCTTCGAACGTTGAAATTATGAAGTGACGTGAACCGTCGATTTGAGAATACTTCGAGATTCCTCCTGTCCGTTGGATCCAGATTGTAGTCAACACTTCAGCGAAGTCTTACTCCGGGAGGAAGTTGGAAAATACATGCCAAAACTCATGAATGTCGAAGTTGTGAAGCAATGTGGATCGTCGATCTAAGGACCCTTCGGGATCCCTCTCAACCGTCTAATCAACCAAGAATAAGGACTTATGTACAACACTTCGACGAAGTCCTACTCCGGGAGGAAAGGAGTGTGAAGCGGGTAGAAACCCCTGAATGCGGAAGTTACGAATTAACGTGAGTCGTAGATTCATGGATCTACATAGACACACCTCAACCGTGGGATCTAAGGGGTGTTGGGAAACAGTTGGCGGGAACTTCGGACTTCGGAGCTCCGGGAAGTTTGGCAAGTAGGTGAAGCTAGGAACCCCGGAGGCTCCCAGACCCGGATTGACGTGGCACACCAACGTCACCTAGGGTGACGTGGACCCCTGTCTTGTATGCCACATGTCACCCTGATTTGTGCTTCTCACAGACCCTAAAGGTCATTAGAACGAGGACATGTGTCACCCCTGGCCCCTGTCGCGTGTCATCCCCCTAGCGCATGAATGCTCAATCAAAGGTTGGTGGAGTACCCGAGACTTCGGAAGATTGGGAGACTGGAACGTTGGGGCTACGTGGCAACACCTCAGGGGTTCAAGATTTCAAGACTCCGGGGAATGTGCGCGCAGAAAGAAAAAGGGGCATTTAGAGTCTAACGTCGAACTCCCCTCTAGCTTATGTGTTAAATAAGGAAGAAGCCCCATTGTTGGATTGGACGATGGGTGGACTTCCACCGTAGGTGTAGAAATCTGACGATGGTATGAATGAGATGGACCCACGTGGTCCATGACAAATAATGCCCGAAGAGCTTCGGGAGGCAATAACTTGCAATCCAGAACTCAAATTTCAATATGGTGGCAACCGTTAGAAAGCTCGTGGCAAGCAGAAGCCGATGGAGATCCCGGAATTAAGATTTGAGATAGTAAAGGAAAACGAAATTATGATGCCCCATCCCTTAAAAGAGTATTTAGGGGTCGGGTGTGTATGATGCCCCATCCCTTAAAAGAGTATTTAGGGGTCGGGTGTGTTACATAATACCTCCAATCGTAGCATGCTCAGCCACTTTCCAACTAGCAGATGTGGCATGTGGGCCTCTCTTCTTCACAAGTGAATGCGTGCACGAGGGCTCCTTTTAGTCAATTGTTGGTGAGGAGTCAATTGTTGGTGTAGATCGTGGGTTGCATGTTCCCTTGCCAATTGTGGTCTGTTATCATGGATCTAGACTCAAGCTCTTAATTATTGACACAACTTTAGTATGTCATGGAGGACCCACTTAAATTATTGTGGATGGGGTGTCTGGATTTCATATTGATACCTACCATGGGGATTTTGTAAGCGAACACATTGTTGATTCATATTGATACCTACCATGGGGATTTTGTAAGCGAACACATTGTTGACTTTTTGAGAAGTGCAAGACATCACTAGGACAACATCCCTAATGCATGTCTACAATGTATCTGATAGGGTGATTCTTGCACGTATCCATGGGCATGCATAAGACTTAAACCAACCCTGGGTCTGCATAAGACTGTGGTTCTTGTTCGTAGATAGGGTGGTTCTTTAGATTGATAGAATATGTGATCTCTTACCTAATAGAATCATCGGTATCCCTTTTGTATATAGGAAGCAAGGATCTCCCCTCAAAAATGTTTCTCCCCAAGCAAATAGAGACACAGGGACTGAACGACGCTTATAGTCAGAGAATTCAGGGAAAGTTGCTCTTATTTGATCGATGTGGGTATTCTTCAAAGCATCCATAGTATGTAGGGCAATGTGGAAATGAAATCCTTCGTTTTGATGAGGTTCTTTGGCGATGATCATAGCGATGTAATCGAAAAAGGCCAATACTCATGCTTGAATTTGGATGAAATCGATACGTGAACGATTTATGCCAAGAGATTAATGACGTTGGCTGAAGTTTATGGCTTTTGAAAGTATGTCTCAAAACTTGAAAGACAAGAGACACACTGCTATCTTGAGATGTTTTACATCTTAAAAGTACAGAAATCTAGTTAAAACTATGCCATTTGTTATTGAAGAAAGTGTTGATGGTACTGAAGAGATTGTATTGTGTAATCATTGGCTGACTCGTAACATGCACAATAATGCCCACTATCTGTCTCAAATGTACCGAATAAAAAACTAGAACCAAATATCTAATGCAAATATTATCCAAATTTCTTTAGAGGCACCAGATTTCCCAAACGAGCCAATAATTAATGGCACCAAAAGTCTAATGCAATGCCTCAATAAAAAGAAATGCCAGATTTATAATCCGAGCAATTTTACAAGATAACAGCCCCCTCTTTTTTAGAATAAGGAGGGACCAGCAAAAACTTGGATTCAAATAAACTCAGATCTGGGTGTTGATACCAACAGATCTCATAATTGTTTTTGACAAAACTTATGGCAAAGTAGATTCTAGAACCCAAATAAGCAAATCTGAAAAATAATGATCAATATTTCAGAATTGAAAAATCCATTTTCCTGATTCCAAATAACAAAAGAAACACCTCCTAGAAGAGGTTCCCCTTTGTTTGATGAAGAAATCCAAGCTTGAGCTTTGGAGTCTTCTTCAATGATTCAATACCATAGCTTTCTAATCACCTTGGCCATCTCATTTCCATGGCTCTAATACCATGTTAAGAAATAGAACAAGCACAACACAACACAAGAACTTGGCGGAAAAGGCTTTAAGCCATATTCAACAATACATTCATCCCATGATATCAATTTATAGTACATGGATGCAATCACCTCATAAATTGAAGAGTGCCAACACATTGACACATCCTCAAGGATAAGGATGACAACTCATAAAGGAGTGATCTCAGACTTTGGGATTGTCTCGATACTCTCAGTCTAACAAATCTTTGTACCTTCAGCAAACTAGCACGTTTCAGTAGTTCTTTCTCTTCCACATTATGATGTTACTCCAACGACTCAGCAAGCAGATGTTGATGATGAGGACATTATTTATGATTCATCTAGATCCCATCCTGCAGAAGTCTATTTGAGCCTGCTCCACTAAATTCAACAGCATCATTCTCAGGGACAGCTTGTGGCATTTTTTGTACCCTAGACAAACTAGCTTGTTAACATCTTTCACAAAACCTCTGCCAAAGGCCAGCTTCACCAACTTGTGTAATCATATTGGTGTGGGAGATATGGCATTAAAGGGGAGATTATATGTAATAACTTGTCTACTTGTCTCATGTTTAGCTTTATAGGGAATGTGATGTAGTGTCTTCTCTTCATGGCCTCTTTGTTCAGATTAAGGAGGGATGTTAAATACAAGGGAGTAATCTTCATTTTTGGCTACAGCGGATTTTTTATTGAGTCAAGTATTTATAAACTCACTCTCATTTTTCTACTACAACCAACCTTTTGTAATCGGGTATTTATAAACCCACTCTCATTTTCAGCTACGGACAACCTTATATTGAGTAAGGTATTTATACAACCACGATCATTTATATTGAGTTGGGCATTCATAAACCTACTCTCATTTGTATTTGGGCCACAACTGGCCCTATATTAAATTTGGGTTCAAATCCACTCTGATGTGCTTGGTTTATTTCTCTCTCTAGTGAACTTAAGCTTGGGCTACTTCTATCTCTAGCACCCTTGCTTAGGTTTATTTTCTCTCAAGGGTTAGTTTACCCTAGTGTTGGTTTATTCTCTTTATTGCAGAATTAGGGTTTCATCATTTGATTTCATTCAATCCTCTCTCTCTCTCTTATGATCCCAAAAGGGTAGGCAATCTCAAGTGTAGGAGAACCATACATAAGCTACAAGAAATTGTTCCTAACTTGCACAAAAGCAAGTGTAATCAATAAATAGTAGCATCAATTGCTATTAGTGTGTCAAATTTTTTGGAACATGGAAATACATAGATCAAGTAGAAAATTGAGTTCATGACAAGAGAGGGATTAAAAAAACTAGGAATGACTCATATAATTCTAGAAGGCACAATTCATTAAATACTCTCTATGTTGATCTTTGATAAAGAACAGAATTTAAAAAAGAAAAAAATGTGTTGGAAGACAAACAAGTATGGATACTCCCCATGAGGAATGGGTCAAAGTAAATTTTGATGGTGCCTCGTAAGGCAACCCAATAATGGTGGGGTCAAGTGGCGTAATTAGAGATCATTAGGGTCACATTATGAGAGTACACTACAAATTCTTGGGTAGTGGTACTAATACCAAAGCAAACTGTAAAGTAGTAATTATGGGTATAAAAGAGGCCATTGGCTTGAAAAAGAAGGTAATTTTTGAAGGGGATTTAAAGCTAATAATCAATCTCCTAAATGAGAGAATGAAATGTACCACATACCTCATGGGAGCTGGAAGGTAATATGGTATGGTGTAGGGAATGTTGATGTAGCATCGGACAAGTACTTCCACATTGGCTTGGTGTCTAGCAAGTGGAAGTCATCCAAAGTCTTCTAAGTGTGGGACTTTACTTTAATTAAAGTAAATATTTAAGTAAAGTGCTTTTTATTAGTGAGTTGAGTTTTATTTAAGGAAAATGCTTTAATTAGCATTAGTGAATTAAATATTAGCCATTGATCTCAAGTGAGGTGAGAAGTAATCTCAATCGTCAATCAC
>CBVK0100852117.1:0-10614 GCA_900067695.1 Picea abies | reverse complement strand
TTTTTTGACCGAAACTTAATGCAAAGGTCCTGTAACTTGATGAAAAGATTATAGTTGTAGCGGTCATATGTATTGTGTGTCTTTATTTGTGTATGTTCTTCCTTTCATATTTATTCATATATTTTTCTGTCTATTTCAGAATGAAAATTCAAACTTGTGGATTCGTTGTGCAACGTCCCTTGTTTGTGCCACTTAGACAAAACATTTTCTTCTAAAGCTAACTCCGAATTCGCCTGCAGCGACGCTTCGAGTTACTTTCTGTGTTTTTCTCCCCGCCACACATTACGGTTTTACACTGAAGACTATTGCTCGCCTAACATTATCCTCTCAATTTCATTCATTGAGTCATTTGTCTCTGTCATTTCCTCAAATTGACTCCATAGCCCAAGTATTACTTTCTTTCTCCAATATAACCAGAACTCATTTTATCAAAGGTGTTAAATCTAGCCACTTCTTTCAAATCCATATTCTATGCGAATATCACACCTTTTGAGAGAGCCCTTTCCAGATCTGAAAGGCTAGTTTCGTGTCTCAAGTTGGTTGAAAAATTTACCTTCGTCGTCTGTTTATTAGCTGAACATATTTACAGAGTGATAACACATCCTTTCTCGAATATGGCAGAGTCACTAAACGATATATTGTGCCAACGTATATGCCAAGAATTTGCAGGGGCGTTGATGGTGGTAGTCGTGTCCTCGTTGGAATTCTCATCATGCAAATCCATCTTGCGAACAAGGTTTCTCAACACTCTCTACAAGTTCTAGAATAATTTTTCATCAAACACAGAGAGCAGATACTGCAACTGCAAATGCTTTCTTTGATGGTAGCATAAATAAAACTTCCTTGTAAAAGCTGCTGAAGATATCGCAAAGTAGTTGAAGGGAATGAATACATGTTTCATGAAGCCACTGATCCCCAAAAGAAGGCAAATTTCCATCCTTTCTTATATGTATTGCTTGATCAAATATGGGGAACAATACATGATGAAATACTTTCTCCTAGAACACTGATGAGAATTTGTGACCTCTCTCCTTCAACAAATCAAAAATCACCTCAAGTGCACAATTCCTTACTTCTGTCCGAGGATCAGAGGTTAAATATGACAATCCCGTGAGCATTGGAAACAAATAATGTTCTGTTACATCAGTGTCTGCATCTATGCTAATAACTTCCATGGGTTTCAAGGAGCCACTTGGAATTAGGACCTCTGCAAGCCGATCTTCAAAAATATGAAGGAGAGCAATAACCTTTAAGCTAATTCAGGGACAACTTTTATTGTTATCAAATGTAATGATCCCAAGCCAAATTCTGGATTGGAATCACTAACTACCACTGGTTTGTGGATGTGCCAGTGTTTATTGAGCTATTAAGTGCATACAAGATTCATTCAACACATGAAGATCATCATACATTCAAGATATAGAAGCACAAGCAAGGATCTGACCCTTTTATTATAAGCAATGTAGGATCAATATAATAGATGGCCGATATGGCGTAAACCTCAGATGGCCGTACAAACAATGGATATGAGCTGCTACAAAATGCTCCCATCAATACAAAAGAAGCCTCTAAAGGATGAATAAGTAATGAATACCAGTATCAAGCAGATCTGAATGTCAAACCCTTCAGCCAGAGAGTGCCACGCTCCAAGTGGAGACAGAAGCCCTAAAAAATTCGACCCTAATGGAAGAATGCTCCAAATGAGCCCAAACTCGGTCAAGTAATAGATCATGGCAGTGGGATCCTCCTCCTGAAGTTTCAATCCCAACGTACAAGGCAAACCTCTCCAACTGTGAAATCTTCTAAGAGAGTTGCGCCCTCCTGAATAGCTAAATCAAACCCTCCTCAATGGTATTGTGCGCCCTTGCTGGAAATTCCCCAATAATACAACCCTACTGTCTACTGAAGCTCTAGAACAAGATATGATGAGAATAGAATGGTGTGGAGGAATATTTCATCCCCGAGACCAAGCTATGGAACAAGGTGAGTGGATATTTCACCACTGAGTTGCTCACAAGGGTTTGTACAGCAAACCCCCAAACTGAATGCTCAAGACCACTAATAAGAAATATACCAAAAATCAGAATGAATAATAGGTGCTCCCCAACCTCTTACTTATACTTTTTCCTTCTGATTCTCTGTTGAGTTAGGTTACTCCCATGGTTAACTTCTATCTTCTGTTGAGTTATCTTTTACTCCCTTTATTCTTTTTCTTTCTCAAGTCAACTTAAAAATATAACTTTAGTCTAGTTGACCTTCCCCCTCAGTGTGAGACTATGACCTAGTGGGGGTGCCCATGCCACCGAGTCTCCTCATCACCTCTCAAAGAGGTGGGGGACATTATAGTCTCCCCTACTTGAAATTGCTTGTCCTCAAGCAATTCCAAACATGCTTCTCTGACCATGTGCTCCTTTTCCCAAGTGGCATCCTCAATGGGTAAATCCTTCCACCTGATTAGGTACTCCTTGATGCTTCGGTTTCTGAGCCTCTTCTCTCAGACTTCCAATATCTCTTACGGAATTAGAATAAGCTGTCCCTCTTCATCCATGGGGGGTAATACCTCAATAGGTTTGATGTGTTGGCCGAGGTCTTTCTTAAGACATGAGACATGGAATATGTTGTGTATTTTGTTGCCCTGTGGAAGCTCTAGCTCATAAGCTATGGCCCCCATCTTTCTGCTGACCCTATAGGGTCCAAAGAAACGTGGCTGGAGTTTCTCTGCTCCACTTCTTTTAATGGAAGCCTTCCTGTATGGTTGCAGTCTCAGATAGACTAAGTCGCCAACCTCAAAAGTATGATCAACTCGGTGCTTGTCTGCTTGGATCTTCTGTTGGTTTTGTGCCCTCTGTAGATAATCCTTCAGTTCCCTGAGAATGCCTTGGCTTTGCTCGATCCAATCTTGTACCATAGGTTCCCTGCTGTCACCAAACACAATCTCCACAAACGATAAAGGATCATAGCTATACAAGGCTCGGAATGGTGAAATGCCAATGGACATATGATGGGTGGTGTTGTAGCAATACTCTCCCAGATGCAACCATTTGGTCCATGCTTTTTGTTGCCTTGCCACATAGTTTCCGAGGTAGCCCTCCACCCATTTGTTGACTATCTCTGTCTGTCCATCCATCTGAGGGTGATAGCTGGTGCTAGGGGTCAAGGCTGTACCAACCAACTTGAATAACTCCTACCATAAAGTACTCATAAACCTACTATCTCTATTGCCGACAATGGTCTTGGGTAGGCCGTGCAACTTGAAAATCTCCCTGAAGAACAGTTCAGCCACCTGTGCTGCATTGAAGTCGGTAGCTATGGTGAAGAAATGTGCAAACTTTGTTAACCTATCCACCACTACAAATATGCAGTCCTTCCCTTGTGTCTTTGGCAGTCCAGTGATGAAATCCATGGATATGATTTCCCACTTGTGCTCTGGAATGGGAAAGGGTTGCAATAGTCCTGCTGGGTGAGTGTGCTCATCCTTGTTTGCCTGACATGTAGTACACTCTTTGATGTGCTTAAGCACATCCTCCTTGATACCCTTCCAAGAGAACCTTTCTCTCACCTGCCTGTACGTCTTGCTGATCCCCTGATGTCCTGCCATTGGTGAGTCATGGCACGCCTACAATACTTTATCCTTGAAGGTCAATCCAGGAACCAAGAAGATTCGGTCTTTGTAGTAGATGAGGTCATTTGTAACCTTGAAATCTTCATCTTGTACCTGTCCGTCCAGTAGCTGGCACGTAAACTGATCCTCTGCATACTCCATCACCATATGGTCTTTCCAGTCAACTATTACCCCTATTATGGAAAGAATGGATGGCCTCCTGGATAAGGCATCAACCACCACATTATTCTTCCCCTTGACAAACTCAATGTCAAAGTCGTAGGCCTGTATTCTTCTTACCCATTTTTGTTTCCTCTTGTTCAAGTCCTTCTGTTCCAATAGATATTTGAGACTGTTATGATCTGACTTGACCACAAACTTGGCACCAACCAAGTATTGCCGGAATTTGGCTAGTGCATGTATGATATCCATCATTTCTTTGTCATAAATGTTGTAGAGTAGTTCAGGACCCCTGAGCTTCCGACTCTCATAGGCAAGAGGGTGCCTCTTTTGCATCAGTACGCCCCCTATTCCTTCCCTGGAGGCATCACACTCCAAGGTAAAAGGAAGACTGAAATATGGAAGGGCTAAGACTGGGCATGTACTCATCACTTCCTTCATCTTGTCCATCATTATTTGAGCCTCCTCATCCCACTTGAAGGCTCCTTTCTTAGTCAAATCGGTCAAAGGTGCACACAACTGAGAAAATCCTTTGACAAATTTTCTGTAATACATGCACATACCCAGAAATCCTCTCAATTCGGTGAGTGTCTTAGGAGTAGGCCATTCCATGATGGCTTGTATTTTCTCCTGATGTACCTATACCCCCTTTGCCCCGATGATGTGTCCTAAATAGAGGACCTCTGTCATTCCAAACTCACATTTGGACTCCTTAGCATACAGTGATTGTTCCTCCATGATTGACAAAATTTGATCCACATGCCTGAGATGCTCCTCCCACGTCTTGCTGTAGATAAGCAAGTCATCAAAAAATACCAGCAGGTGCTTCCTCAGCTGCTTGTTGAACACATGGTTCATACATGATTGAAATGTAGCAGGGGCATTGGTTAAACCAAAGGGAATCACCAAAAACTCATGATGGCCATAGTGACATCTAAAAGCTGTTTTTGAGATGTCTTCCTCCCTCATCTTGATCTGATGATAACAAGAGCGAAGATCAATCTTTATGAAGTAGATGGCCCCATGTAGTTTGTCCAACAGTTCATCAATCCTAGGTATTGGGTACCTGTTTTTTATGGTCTTTTTGTTCAAATCCCTGAAGTCAATGCACATTCTCATAGTGCCATATTTCTTCTTCACCAGCACTACTGAAGAAGCAAAAGGGTTGCTGCTGGGCCTGATGTGCCCCATGTCCAGAAGTTCCTTGATGGCCTTCTCTATCTCATCTTTGTACTTCTTGGGGTGTCTGTATGGTGTGGTGATAACTGGTTTGGCCCCTTCCTCTAGCTCAATAATGTGCTCAAACCCCCTATCTGGTGGTACCCCTGGAGGAATAGGCCCAAACACCTTGTGGTGCCTGTCAAGGATTTCTTTGATCTCTGGAGTGTAGTGAACCTTGCCCTGTTCATCCACACATGTCACAATCCTAAATTTTGTTGCATATAATATCTCCTCTCTCCAGAAGATGGCCTCCATCCTCTTGGCCGTGACTACCTTTGCAACATTCCCTGTCATTCCCCTTAGCACTACCTTTCATCCACCTTCCTTTGTGAATGACATTTCCATCATTTTGTAGTTGGTGGTGATAGGCCCCAATGTGCTGAAGCACTAAACCCCTAGGATGATGTTGGTGTCTGGAAGGTCCATGACATAGACGTCCTGTATTATCTTGTGCCTACCCAAGGTAAGTTTCATGCCCGAAATATATCTATCACAGGGCATAGTTCTTCCTCCTGCAACCTCCACTTTGAATCCTTCAAATTATACTGTGGGTATGTGCCTCCTCTTCAATAATGCTGCATCAATGAAGTTGTGGGAAGCTCCTCCATCAATTAAGACCGAAACTCTTTGACCCTGCAAGACCCCCCTTATTCGAAAGGTGTTATACTTGGGTACCCCACTGATAGATGCCAAGGTGGCCATACTATCCTGTCCCATGATTTGCTCCTCCTCTACCTCAGTGGTTTCTGCCTCCATGTTCTGTATCTGGCCAATCTCATCTTCCTCTTCATTGTCTGAAGTGACCTCAATGTAGTGCACCTGACCACGTCCCATGCACTTGTGTGATGGGTTCCATGGTTCCTTGCATGTGAAGCAGATTTGCTTCCTCCTCAGTTCTCTCCTAGTGTTGTCATCTATTCTACCACGACCTTTGTCAAAACCCTTAGGGTCACGTACCCCCTGGTTTATTGGAGGCCTTTGATCTCTTCCATCATTGTTGAGAGGTGGTTTAGGTATGAATTTAGGTTTAGCGGCTAGACCCACATCCCTCGTCTTCCAAATGGCCTCTTGTAGGCTGGTAGGCTTGAAGGCCTTTACCCAACCCTTCAAAGGTTCCATCAACCCTTCTGTGAAAATCATCATGAGCCTGGTTGGGGACATATCTTGCACCATCACTACCAACCTATGAAATTCATCAATGTATGATTTAGCCATACCTGTTCTTGAGTTGGGTGAGTTCCCAGAAATGTAACTCAGGATCTCCTTGATCAAATCTATCAATGAGCCTCTGAGTGAATTTTATATAGGACACAATCTGATTGTGGCTGAGTGTCGTGAGTCCGTGATACCACCAGTCGTGAGCCTTGCCATCCAAGTACACAGTGGAAAACTTGATGGCCTACATCTCCCTCATGGGGTTGAGCTGTAAGTAGGTATCCAACTTTTGTACCTAAGACTGTGCTGTCATCTTGGCCGTACCATCAAAGTATGGAATTTCTATCTTCCCTGCTCTACGTTCAAACTCAAAACTACCCCTGTGGTTTGTCCTAGGTTGATTTCTGAAACTGAGTTGGAAATACTAATCTAGGGACATCTGTCTTTGGACCTTCATATCCAAACTGTAGTATCCTTTGGTACTCCTTGCCATTTGTTCCACAAATTATTCTACCTGTTCTTGTTGCCCTTGCTCATCTGTGAATGTAGGCATGTAGGGTCTAGGGTTAGCTCTGCTGCCTGAATGTAGACCAAGATGATCATCTGTTAACGTAGGTATGTATCGTCTCTGATTGACCCTGCTACCCATCTGACCTTGGCCCGTGTCTCCATCTAGACTTCCTTCGGATCTAACTACTTTCTCTGGACTATATCTAATCTCCTCATGGATTTCCCCGGATCCACCAGCCTCCTTATTCCCGTACATATCAGGGTTCTTCCCTTGATGGGTCACTTGCATCAGAAGATCATTTAGCTTGGATTGATTCTTGTTCATTATCTGCAGGTTCTTGTCAACCCTCTTCAAAGTTTTAGAGAGTTTGGCTTGTCCCCTTCTGTTGGTTTCATGGTACTCACCCAAGTGTTGGACCAATGTGCTTTCTGTGCAATTGACAGATTGATGGAACTTATCAAACTCGACTGCTATGAGAGCCAAGCCTAAAGGCTCATGGTCATCCCCTGACCCTTCCATTTCGGCCTCTGTTTCACTGCTTGATTTCTTCTTTCGACCCATAAAAATACTACTGTACCTCTACATGCGCCGATCCCTCCACAGGTTTGGAGGATCAAAGCTCTGATACCACTGTAATGATCCCAAGCCAAATTCTGGCTTGGAATCACTAACTACCACTAGTTTGTGGATGTGCCAGTGTTTATTGAGCTATTAAGTGCATACAAGATTCATTCAACACATGAAGATCATCATACATTCAATATATAGAAGCACAAGCAAGGATCTGACCCTTTTATTATAAGCAATGTAGGATCAATACAATAGATGGCCGATTTGGCGTAAACCTCAGATGGCTGTACAAACAATGGATATGAGTTGCTACAAAATGCTCCCGTCAATACAAAAGAAGCCTCTAAAGGCTGAATAAGTAATGAATACTAGTATCAAGAAGATCTGAATGTCAAACCCTTCAGCCAGAGAGTGCCACGCTCCAAGTGGAGACAGAAGCCCTCAATAATTCAGCCCTGATGGAAGAATGCTCCAAATGAGCCCAAACTTGGTCAAGTAATAGATCAGGGCAGTGGGATCCTCCTCCTGAAGTTTCAAGCCCAACGTACAAGGCAAACCTCTCCAACTGCGAAATCTTCTAAGAGAGTTGTGCCCTCCTAAATAGCTAAATCGAACCCTCCTCAATGGTATGGTGCACCCTTGCTGGAAATTCCCCAATAATACGACCCTATTGTCTACTGAAGCTCTAGAACAAGATATGATGAGAATAGAATGGTGTGGAGGAATATTTCATCCCCGAGACCAAGCTGTGGAACAAGTTGAGTGGATATTTCACCACTGAGTTTCTCACAAGGGTTTGTACAACAAATCCCCAAACTGAATGCTCAAGAGCACTAACAAGAAATATACCAAAAATCAGAATGAATAATAGGTGTGCCCCAACCTCTTACTTATACTTTTTCCTTCTTATTTTCTATTGAGTTAGGTTACTCCCATGGTTAACTGCTATTCTTTTGTTGAGTTATCTTTTACTCCCTTTATCCTTTTTCTTTCTCAAGTCAACTTAAAAATATAAATTTAGTCTAGTTGACCTTCCCCCTTAGTGTGAGACTATCCCCCTTAGTGTGAGACTATGACCTAGTGGGGGTGCCCAGGCCACTGAGTCTCCTCATCACCTCTCTAAGAGGTGGGGGACATTACATCAAATTCAATAAGACAGTTGACACAATCCATGAAGCAATCCCCAACAACCTGATCAAAGTGTTCTAAGACCACTTTATCCACGTTCTCAAATGCGCTTTCAACAATGTATTATGTTTTGATCATTGAACTTGATATTGGAATCTCAAGACTTATTTGTCAGAAGCCAAATCGCTACAACAACCGGATTGTCAACACCTTTCAACAGATAAATAATGACTTCTTTTGTCACGCAATTGATAATGTTAGGAAACAAGGTCACCCCTCTACTCATGATGATTTTCCCATACAAATATTTTTAGATATTTACATCACACCTCATGAAGGGGTTGATAGAGGTATCATGAATGTTGGGCACTTTCATGTTGATGAAAAGAGGTTGGAACAAGACTTCCTAACATCGAAGTCTGTGGACATCGATCAAATGGAAGCTAATGATGACCAAAAAATATGCAAATAGATCCATAAGACACACAAGTGGAATTCATGCTTATTTTTCCAAAACCAAACTTGACATGCAACAATAATGGCTTGCAAGATCACCGAACATGGACATGCTAGAGCTGAGACTGGTCTTTGATAATCTAACTCAATTTTTCAAATATGCTATCCATTTCTTACTAAGCCATTCAAACAAATTCTCCTTGAATAACTGATCCTTTTGAAGAACTACTTCTGGGATTATTGCCGCTCGACTAACTCCTTCATCTGATTCCTCCTTCTTTGTAGGTGCTTGTGAGAATTTATTTCCACGTTTTGGATGAAGTTGAGGATGAACTTTCCATCATTTTCCAATCCAATGGCCACTCATCTCGCACTGAGTGTAATAATTATTTTTCTTCTCCTTTAACATAATCTCCTTGTCATGATGATTTGAAAGGGGTTCTTTCTGTCTTGTCTCACTTCCAGTGGGCATACTCATCTTCTCTACCCAAAATTTCTTCTCATGATCCTTGTCTACATCATGGTTAGAAGATCGAGTGAAAGAATGCATATTGAAAGAATCATGCTTCTTAAATTAAAAGAAATAATTTGACTGAACGTGATCCTTATACCTTCTAGGCTTATCCTTGTTGTGGATCCGACGAGGACTAGGACTAGATGATTTGAATCCTCTCTTGGAATCCAATGATATAGAAATGGTTTTTGAAGTGGCTCTTGCTTCAACAGACTTTGAGCACTCTCCAATCTCCTCTTGACCGTATCCCAAACCTACAAATCATGGTCTTTGTACCACTTTTAATGGTTGAGTGATTCCTTGGCCATGATTTCCAAGTCCACCTCCTCTGTATCCCATCTTCGTGAGGAGCTTCATTCCCACGTTATTTTCATACTGGGAAAAGATTGAACATGAAGAAACATCATATACCTCGATTTGAGTTTGTGCATCCACGTTAGAAGGCTCTTTGTCTTCCATTCATTCATCATGTTGCAAATTAGCTAATATATCATCCTTCGTTTGAAATTCGAGCTGTAATTCTTCAATAATCTCGTTGAGGACTTCTCCATGAAGATGAGACCTCTCTTGAAGTTGTTTCTTCTCTTCTTCTGCAACCTACAAAAGTCTCCTCAACTCTGCATTTTCAGCTTGAATGTTGTGATTTATCTCTTCTAATTCTTGAAGTCTTTCTTCTTTTTTCGATCCTTTTCCCATCTTGTAAAGCAGTCAGCCTAGCTCTGATACGACATGATATGAAAATGGGTGAGTACATTACTCTACATAGGTTTTCAATCAAGAATCATTTTTTGACGAGTTATTTGCATCATGATTAAAGGGCATATGAATCCATGATTAACCATGATTTTAAAGCAAGAATACACAACATATGTGAACTCAAATGGAATAAAGCACATGAAAAGACAAGAGAGAGAGACAACCCATGTTGGTAATAGAGTTCACCCCTCCTGGGCTACATCTCCGGACCCGCTTCAATTGTAATACAAATCACTTTCATTGCTTCTTCAAAAGATGTTGGGACCTTATCATAAGTGATTACATAAGAGATACCTTCTCCTTCAATTAGGATTCAAGAAGACTGCTCACACTCATACCTCTCCATACATCAAGAAGGATAATACCTTAAATGAATAGGTCTCTCAATGCTTAGGAGTAGTAGCACTATGGCTTTCTAATTCCACTCATTAACTCTCCATTACTCTCCTCCCTTTCAAAGGGCTCACATAAGATAGTTTTTCCTCACTCCCTCTTAAGAAAGAGCATTAACTCCTATATCCA
>CBVK0100852116.1:0-10615 GCA_900067695.1 Picea abies | reverse complement strand
AAGTCATTAAAACTTGTAAGGGAATATGGGGACACCTAGGAGCCATTCTAGGAGTGCTTTTAGGTGGGTGAGGGAAAAAGGAGTAATTAATTAATGAATGAAATTAATTTATGGTGCAATGAAGGGGATGGGTGACACATGTACGGGGAGGATTTAATGAATTAAATTATGGAAAAATAAACTAAATGGGAATTTGGGAAAGTAAAGGACTTTGAAACTCTATATAATGGATGGAGGAAAATGATGATGGATCTCTTCTATTATGCGTAACATTACGCTGTAGAATTTTAGACTTGACTGATTTATCTTGTGGGAGTTGGGATACCCATCTTGGTGAGGAGTGGTAGCTCAGCCTTGCAAGGCAAGCTGGGAGCTAGTTTCTCTCTATTTTATTGTGCATGGCCCCTTTATGACTCAGGGGGCTAAGGGGGAAGAAGAGTACCCCTAGCATTGGCTGGGAGGTACCTGTGAAATCTCACCAATCGACAAGTGGGAGTTGCATGGAGTGTGTGGGACAACAATTCAGAGAGGGCGAATTGGTCTACGGTATGCTTCCTTTATTTCTGCATGGTAGATTATTAGTATACTTACACTTTTAGTTCTGTATTTTTAATTGGGTAAAGAAAATGATTGACTTAGTGTTTTAATTGATAACTGAATCTCCCCCATAGCCTTAAGCTCATTGTTTATTGATTCCCTTGGCTTTGAACCTTGCATGTTGAGACTTCCATTTGGTTCTTGATTGTTGTGAAGTTTTGTGCTTTTCGTCTTCATTCCTAGCTCTTCAATCCACATCTGACAAGTCGGCCAGGAGCCAAATCGATGGTCATCACTTCAGTGCACAACGACCTATAGATTCAAACAACCTATTTTTTTGTGCGTGGATGAGGAGCGAAGGATGTGTTGCCCAATAGTCTACCCCTGTTGAATTTTCTTGGTTGATTATGGGTCTTGCACCTTATTGTGTTGAGTAAATCTTCCATTGTTATCATTCCTATTCCCTAATTTTTAACTCATCATTTTTATTCATTTATTATGTACTCCTTGCCAGATACATTGCTTGCGTTTTTATACAATTAAGGAATTTTAATTCCTGGATATAATGCTCTGGCGATTTTCCATTTTTAAGACAACAGTCATTGCTCGTTTACTTTCCAAATTTGGCCATTTCATTGTCTTCATTTCATTCCTTATTACATTGCTAGTAGCACTTGTTGAGACAGCCTTCGTTGTTGGTTATGACTGCATTTTACCTAAGTCTTGGTGGATGAAATTACTTCATCTCTTTACATCGAAATTTTATTCCTCACCCCTCGCGAATTTCTCTCTGCAAATTAATACATCGACTGTAAAAAAAAATTCTCTGCATTTTCATCATGTCTTAAGGTAAAGTGCAATCTGACTCATCTAGCCAACAATTTTTCCTATGCTTGTTAGAAATTTTTGCCCGACATCTTCATACATCTCATAGGCATTTATCCTCTGCATTGTATCCTACTGTGAAGGTAATTTTTTACTCAGAGAAAAGTTATGTAAAACCCAACAATTTATGAAACTTTGCCATCTTTTCGACACTGTGAGCGTTACAACGAAATTTTGATTTACCCTATGTTCTAAAATGTACCCTATGCTTTGCACCTTAAGCTGATATTGTCTATGTCCATCAATCCTAGGGAGTTTAAATTTATTTTAAAAGGGTTATCACCACGACCTTTCCTTTTTTTTTAAACCTAGCCCAATGTTTCATTTTGAATTTCTAGCGATATTCTAATTGATTAGAATTTGTTAGCGAAATTATGATGGTGATATCTTTTCTGTGAATTTCAGATTTATTAATGTCTATAATTTAGTGACTGTGATTTTCTTTATATCATTTGATTCTTGTGGATGGTGATTTGCCTGGGGAGGGTGTTTTTACTTGCTATATAATCCTTTATATATGTGTTTCCATGTCTTTTACCAGACTGAACGTTTGTTTTCTCTGCGTGGGTAAGTTTTTATTGAGCGTGTTTCCATTTAAACATTTTTACATAAGCTGAAGGCATTGCATTTATTTATCACCTGAGTATGAAAGCATTTTCATTACTTTTTGATGCGTTGGTTCTATGATGCATGTTAGCTGGGAAGTAGTACCTGTGTTTAAAATGATATCTAACTCTTAACTTTGTTTTACATCAATTGACAATGGAGTTATATTAATGACAGATATAAATTTATAACCAACAGCAGGGGCGTTTTAAGGAAAAGATTGGATTACATTTTCAGTTTTTGGAATATTGTTATCACATAGTTAAATGGGGAGAGATATTAAAATTTAAGGAAATGTCATTACAATATATTTGAATGTCCATAGATATAGAGTTAAAGTTGTATTGTTGTTTATATACAAAATTGTTTTTGTTATTTAGCAAACTTCTTGATTCAAGTGGAAGGCCAAGTATTTCTAACTTTGGATATTGTAGAAAGATTTTTGATTTATTTCATAGATGGTTTCTTTTTATTGGTTGATATTAATTACATTCTAAGATATATATAGATAAAAAAAATCATATTTAAGATTACAGATATAAATTTACAACAAGGGCGTTTTAAGGAAAGTTAATTTGTTTACTATCAACTTGTTTTTACCCAACTACTCAATGTGTAATTGACATCTAATAAGACCTTAATGTTGTTGTTATGACTAGACAACGTGTTGGAAGTTAATTCATTGTTAGCATTCTAAGCATAAGTTGTATACTTGATATCGTAAATGTTGTTTGTATATTGGTATTGCTAAAATTAGATTGTGTTAATGTTAGATTTGATTTTGTAATTAACGTCTGATTTGAAATTTAGACTTGTTGATTAGATTTGTATTAAGGTTAAATTAGAATTGCAGTTTATTAACTAGTAGTAGCTCGAATTACTAAAATTATGTAGGTGATTAATGTTAATTGATATATAGATATTGTCTAAATTAGTAATATAGACTCGCTAAATTAGAATTGTATATCCTGTTAAGCTAGGTTCGTAAAACACTGACTTTTGTAATCTAGACTGGTTAAATTAGATTGTAATTATTGACCAATTTAGACTTGATAAATGGTTTGGGTTGTCGATGAGTCATGTATTGGCTTGCGTTTTTCCTTTGTCATCATCTTCTTGTGTCTCTTCGACCTGTTTCTAATTAGATTGTAATTATTGACCAATTTAGACTTGATAAATGGTTTGGGTTGTCGATGAGTCATGTATTGGCTTGCGTTTTTCCTTTGTCATCATCTTCTTGTGTCTCTTCGACCTGTTTCTTGGGGTATGAGGTAGTCCTCTTGTTAGTAGCTCGACTCCTAGCGAGTTGGTTCCATCTACAGTCCTTCGTCCAGGTAGGTTGTGTAGTGCCAAGTTTATCGTCGAGCCTATCGCCTAGGGATGGCATGATTCCTGACGAGGGGATAATTTTGTGCCCTATTGGATAGAGGGGATTGATAATTGGCTGGGAACTATACTTACCATTATGGGTTTGGATGATCTTGTAAGTTCATTGATGGCACTTGGGATGAAACACTTTCATGCATTTGTTTGCGCTGCATTGAGGTTCTAGTTATCTGGCCTTCGAGGTCATTGGGTTGGGATAGGGATGTTTCCCCTTTAGCTAGTAGGTGTGGTCATGTTGTGTTTGGCGGGTAGTTGTTTCCCTTGATAGTCTACGCATGTTTCTCCCAGTTGCTCTTGCATCACTGTGTGGAGTCTTAGTTTCTTGTTGCCTAGATTGTGTGCTTGCGTTCATCATTAGTCGTGTGGTTAAATTGTTTTCATCGTCACCTTCTTGCCTTAAAAAAAAAAAAAAATCACTTCTTCTTTTCTTGCAGTTGTAACAAAGGGGTCATTACAAGAGAATGGTTAAATTGTTTTCATCGTCACCTTCTTGCCTTAAAAAAAAAAAAAAAATCACTTCTTCTTTTCTTGCAGTTGTAACAAAGGGGTCATTACAAGAGAATAGAGAAGAGTCAGGGATACTTATTGTCTAATCTTGTAATCCTACAATGTATTGATTTAAATATTTGTGAGATACAATATTAATATTTATTTTATATTAATTCATTATCTGAACTCACGAACCTACGACATACTGATTTCTAACAGTAGAGAACACAACTCTTTTTCATGTAACTCTAATGAATTTTTGTATAGAGTAATGTGATGATGATAACAATCACATGGTAGTATAGATGAATTCCTTTGAAATCAAATTGTTTCCATTCGATTTTCTGTACAATGTAAGTGTGGATGATAACAATGATACTGTAACATATACGATTTCCATGGAATCAAATTGGTCTATTACTGTAGCATATTATTTCCATTGAATTTTATTTACTTCGATTAAATTTCAATAAGTTACAATTTGCTTTGAAATCGATTTACTACAGTTAATTGTATGTATGATACAATCTCTCTTGAGATCAATTTATTTTTATTCAATTTTCATATGATACAATATTTTTAGGGATTGAATTGTTTCTATTCAATATCTATGATATGATTTCATTATAGTCAAATTCTATATTAAGTAATGTGTATACACTATATCCAATATGATATGATTTCATTATATTGAAATTCTATGTTAAGTAATGTGTATACACTAATAGTCAAACAATAGTGTATAGTATTTCCTTTGAGACTGATTTACTTCTATTGAATATTTTGTTCGATATGATTTCCTTTGAAATTGATGTGATTCTATTGAAAATTTGTGTGATGGATTGCATAGAAACTAATAGTCAAAATGCTACTCGATACAGTTTCCTTTGAAATTGATTAAATTTATTATGTGTGGTGTAATTTATTGACACTATTATTTAACAATTAGATGTAATGATTTCCTTAAGAAATCAACACTATGTAACCGTATGAACCTTTATTTTTGCTTAAGTAGCAATTGAGCCATGGTGATTTTCATTCAAGATGAGATCATATCCTTTACAAATGTGTGCTATATATTGCATGGATACTACATACCCATGACATGCAACATTGGTTGCAATATTTATAATTTAAGTAAACTTCATTCCTATTCAATTTTCGTGTAAAGAAATAAAAATCAGAGATTAACACAACGATCAGTGAGGCCACAAGGGATTATAGAAGTGAGACTATGCTCACACACTTTATATTTCATTGATTAGAAATCCATTACAGATATAGGTCTAGAACAACAAATTGACCTTAGAAGAAACTCCTATAAAATAGGGTATCAAACCACTCTCATACCAAACTTATGTAAGCATGTAACAACCTCTTCCTAAGAACATTCTAATTTCTCCATTATTTCTCCAACACTTCCCCTTAATGGAGAAATGTATTTTCTATAATACAGATGCCTAACATAAATAACATGCCTGATTGTCTTAGTCTCATCTAGGCTTACAACTTGACTTTAACAATTTCATCTTGACCTTTCTTGTTATCAGATAGTGATGTTGATGGAGCTTCTTCCTTAGCTTCCTTCTAAAAATATATTTCATCTTGACTCTGTTCTACTTCACTTTTTCCTTATTTTTTGTTACATAGTACTTGTTCTTCTTCTTTCATTTCTTGCTCCAAATCTGAAACACTTGAACTCTTGTTTTCTTCTCTATTGTCATTCTTGTGTAGTTCTTCTTTCTTGATCTTGGATGTTGACTATTGTTCTTTGTCCTCAACATTTCTTCAAACAGTTTGATCCTTAGTTTCTCTTCAATGCTTGTGAATTATTCAAAATTCTCATAAGTGGGTTGTTTCACTTTTTCATTACATTCATCTATGCCATGTTTAGTATATTGTTGCCACATTAGCTCAATGTAATGTTTGATTTCTTTAGGGCTCCAATGCATCAGAATTCCATGAACTTCTTCAATTTCTACAATGTTCATTTTGTCTTCAACATTTATTGATTCTCCATATGGAGCTGCAACTTTTCTGTATGCTCCATAAAAACATGATGTTGCAATACATTCTTCAAGAAATTATAATTCTTCTTCAAATTTTATTTGTTTACCCTGGTTGTTGCTAATATATGCACACTTAGAAACATTCATGAACTTCACTAAATAATTATAATTTGAGTTGTCTTCCTTTTCCTTTAGGTTGAAAGTTTCCCCCCTTTCGTTATCCTCTTCTTGATTCACATTATTTCATTACAATCTCTCAACTCAGTTTCATCTTGCTCATAGAATTGATTTGAAAGAAAAGTTACTCTTCCACTTAACAAATCATATACAAGCTTCTTCTCTTGTACATTTGAAACCAACCTTCACTTGAAAAGTTTTCATCATCATATTTAACTAAATTTACCAAATATTTATAAAGGGTTTCATCAATAGTTACACATTCATCTCCATCATCAATATCAGTTGAGTTAACCAAATCACTAAATATTGCATCATAGGGATTTTCCTTACTATTACATGCGACTTTACTATCACACACACTTTCTTCATTAATTCTTGGGTGCAATATGATTTTAAGGAAGAGTCCAATATTGGAAAGTAAAGCTTAAATTAGAAAAATACAACTGGAAGGAAAAGAAACATGTGCAAGGAAAATCCACATGAAAAGGAGGAAAGAACGCAAGGCGCGCATGCAGGAAAGCCTAACCACACTAGGCTTAGGGTTTTTTCAAGAGATTGTAATGACTAATAAGTTGTAAATTAGTATATATAAGTACCTAGGAGGTATAGGTTGAGGGTTTTGAGTTTTGTTTCATTCGGTTAAGGAAACTACTGTAAGATCTAATACAAATTTTGTAAGGTATTGAGCTATAGGAGAGTCAAGTGGATAGATATTGTGGGTTAGATCACAGGATCAGGAGCTTGGTGTGATCTAGTCAGCCTCACATAGGTTGTGGAACATGTTTCGTGAGTGTATGATCAGAATTGTAATGTGCGTGATGCCATATATTGCAAAAATCTAAATAAAAAAGTCTAAAAATCCATATATTTGTGGGTGTAGCCCAGGAGGGGTGAACCACGGTAACACCTACGTTATGTGTTGTGATTGATTGCATATTTACATTATGTAAGTAGTTAGACTATGAATGGATGAATGGATAATTCTATGAGATATTTTATATGTTCGATCTGTTAGAATGCATGAATAGACTTAACAAATGAATGAATATTAAAAATAATAAAAATAAAAACTAGATCAAGGCCTAAGAAGATGAATTGCAATCCCATATCCCCACTCTTTCCTAAATTTCAAGCATCTGAGCATTGCAGTCACCCATAGTACTATCTCAGGTGAGATTGCATAGTACATTCTATGTGTTGTGTTGCCTTATGGTTTACCATGAAGGTCGATAGTTTTAGAGGGTTCTGTTGGAAACCTGTTTAGATATGAACCTAGGTCATCCCAATAGTAGAAAGTGGATAAGAATAAAAAAAAAATGGTTTTGTTGATAGATGGAACTGCTTGGGATAGAGTGAGTGGGATGCGTGAAAGAATCCCAAAGTGAATGAAGGTATAAAAAGGAATCTTCATACCATGGAATCCAACAAAGGCGGATATGAAAATATGGTTGAAAACAAAGGAGCTATAATTTGCGCAGAAAGATAACAAAAACCCTAAGTTAACATCATGCAAATATTTGGACAAGTACGTGGTTAGCAACATGCATGAGGTATTTTTCTGTGATTTTATGCATGTGTTGTAGGAGTGGCTATTGCGGCTTAAATAAAACCACCCTACAAATGAAATCAGAAAAATCAAGTGGAATCCTGTGGAGATCATGTAGTTACAACAATTTAACAACAAATTCACGCACACAGTAGATTTCTTATTACACTGTATTGTTGCAGGGTTTATCACTGAATTTGCAGTAGATACTGCGAAGTCTTAAAACAAAATAGAGTAGGAGTTTCTAAAAGGACCCAAAGGTAGGTATATTATATCCCTCTATACTTAAATCAAGATTACAATGGTGTGATGAATATGGAAGTAGATAGTTAAACTTCCCCACGTGCATGGGGGAAGGAGGGAAGAATAAACAAGAGGTGGATAATGGAGGAAGATATGGATAAAGGAAAGAAGGAGGAGGTCATGGACCAAATCATGATGGAGTAATATCAGATCAAACAGATAATGGAAATAGCTAGAAGGACATATAGTGGAGTAACCTACCAACATAAGATGAATAATAAGAAGAGAGCCATAACAGATAAAGAGGGCTTGGATACTCATGAAGAAGAGGTAGAGTATCTCTAGGATATGGAGACAATTGAGAAAATATTGTGCACAACATATGAAAGGAAGAAAAGAGGTCCAAGGGAAGGAGAAAAAGGTATAACTCCTATCCATGTCAGTGTCAGTGTGGAACCCATGACCCCATGTGCGACTAATACACCAGAAAGAGTGCCACTGTTTAGAAAATTGAATTTTAGTGGATGAAATACAACATGAAGTGAATCCAATCAAGGTGAAACAACTGGAGGAGACAGTTTAGTAAGTAGTATTCAAGTATCTACACTGTGAGAAGCTAGTAACACATCATCGCTCAATATGGAAGGAAATGATCCCACCATTAGGTTTCCAAAAGGGAGAGGCATAAGACAATCCTAAAAAGAACTTGTTCATCTCTGAGAAGATCTAGGAAGCAAAGAAGATCACAGATGAGGATACAAAAATTGCATGATTATCTATCATGCTAAGAGACCGCGCATTGGATTGGTACATGAGCTTAGCTACAAAATGTCCACCAAGAACAACAAGGAAAATTGCAGATGTCAAGAAGATGTTGATAAATGAATTCTAGAGGCCTAGTTCAAAAGATCAATACATGAATGAGATGATTGAAATTAGACATAAACTAGGTAAGTTTTTTTGGGAGATTGATCAAAGGTTCAAACAGTTGAATTATAAGTTGAAATATATCATGAATAACATGCAACATAGACACCTCTTTGTAAACTCATTGTTTCCACATTTGAAATATCCCTTGAGACAACAGAAGTTCCAAACTCATGCAGAGGATCTGCAAGAAGCCGTACAACTAGAAGAGAACCAATATTATAAGATACATCCAACAATACATGAGATGAAGGAGGATGTGAAGAACCTCACATTTCAACTGAAGCATAATAAGGGAAAAGACAAAAGAGAAGTTGTTTGGTGTACCACATGTAGGATAGAAGGACACCATGGTGTACCACATGTAGGATAGAAGGACACCATAAGAATGAATGCCCAACTTTCGTGCAATATATGGAAATAGGAGTACCAAACCCTTTGCCAATAAGAGGACCATGGTGTAAGAAATGTAAAACACATAGACATGATCCATATCATTTTCCAATGGTTCAGAAGTACTATATAGTACCCAAGAATTCATACTATAATTTTTCCAAAACAGTGGGTCATGATGACAAATATTGTAGGACAATGGAATTGATGATGGAAAGAACTTCAGACACCTGTAGGGTGTAGGAAGAAATGATGACAAGGAAAGTTGCACCACAATTCAACCAAGTAATACCTCCATATAATAATGCACAACAATAGTAAAACATTGTGCATCCATAGGATAACACTTGAAACCTCAATATAACCCCACACAATATAACCACATACCTCAGTAAAACATACCACGAGGAGATCAATGTGAAAAAATAGGTCGATGACGAGGTAGATGAGGATTTGGAAGAGGCATAGGTCCAATAGTATGCCATAAATGCTAACAACCAGGACATTGTGCAAGAGAATGTCCACTTCCACCTGCAACATGCATGTATTGTCGCACAACGAACTATGATACAAAGGAATGTCCAACCTTAATGGAAAAAATTCAAGAAAAGAGAAACCAAAACAATCAAAACGTACAATGAATTTCTACATAATCCAGAGATGATGGGAGGGGCATCAACACATTCATGTCCAAATGAGATAATATCGGAGTTGACCCAGTAAGATAGGATCTAGCGCAACAAAAATGCCAGAGATGATGGGAGGGGCATCAACACATTCATGTCCAAATGAGATAATATCGGAGTTGACCCAGTAAGATAGGATCTAGCGCAACAAAAATGGGTGAAAAATAATATTGAACCACATAAATAGTTCCATGTGGGGAACGGAAAAGACGTATTCGAGGAGGAAATATAGGAGTTCATCAATAAATACGTTGCATCTACATCAACCATGCAACACACTCAGAGCATACCAATGTATGAAATTCCCTCAATGGACAACACCAATGAAACACAACTGATAGATCAAGTAAGTACCGTAAAAAAAAATTGTAATTCTGTGTTAAGCTACTAAATAATCCACCATCTATTAAAGTTTTTCAACATATCTTAGAAATATGTAACACATAGGTAAAGGGGAATTTAGAGAAGAAGACAATTAATCACCTCCATTCAAGAAGTGATGCAGGAGCATCGCCAACTCATCATGCGAGCCATCACGGAAGCGAGAGACAGTTGGATAGGCCAGCACAAATTTTGAAACACTTTGGGGATTGTTGCGCAAGTCTTTAATGAAGCCATTTATGAAGGTGCACTTTATATATTGTAATGGACCTTGAGCAGATATCTCTCATCCTTAGATAGATGAGGCATTTAAGATAGTTAATGTAAAGTAGATAGGAATTTAATTC
>CBVK0100852115.1:0-10615 GCA_900067695.1 Picea abies | reverse complement strand
TGTAGTGGTTGCAGTATCCTTCTGTTCACCTTTTGAATAGATTGTGAAGAAGTTGAATTTTGTAGTATGAGATACTACCTTGCAGTACAGTTTAAGTGGAATAATAGTCGGAACTACCTATGGTATTCTGTAGAGGGTGGTTGTGTTTTAACCTCAATATCCACTCCTGCAACACATGTGGGAAATCATAGAAAAACACCTCATGCAGGTCGCTAAACACATACTTGTCCACATATTTTCATTGTGTTATTCTAGGGTTTTTGTTATCCTTCTATGCAAACTCAAGCTCCTTTGTTTTCAACCAGCTTGCATTATCCGTCTTCATTGGATTCCATGGTATGAACATTCCTTTTTATACCTTCATTCTCTGAGAATCTTTCATTGATCCCTTCCACTCAATCCCATGCAATTCCAGTCGAAAACGGAACCATTTGTTGGTTATTACTCTTTCTATCTATTTCTTAGGCTGACCCAGGTTCATATCTGAACAGGTTTCCAAAAAAACCCTCTAAAACTATCGGCCCTCCTAGGAAACTAGAAGGAAACACAACACACTGAATGTACTATGCAGTCTCACCCGAGATAGTTCTATGGGTGACTACAATGCTCATATGCTTGCAGTCTAGGAAAAGATAGTTCTATGGGTGACTACAATGCTCATATGCTTGCAGTCTAGGAAAGAGTGGGGATCTAGGATTTACTTTCATCTTCTTAGGCCTTGATCTGGTTTTTCTTTCTATTATTCTTAAGATTCATTCATCTGTTAATTCTATGCATGCATTCTAAGAGATCTAACATATGACATCTCTAATTGAATCATTCATTCATCCACTCATCATCCAACTAATGATAGAAGGTAATATGCAATAAACACAACACATAACGTCGGTTTTAGCATGGTTCACCCCCTCCTAGGCTACATCCACAAAGATCTAGCTTCTTAGGCTCTTTTATTTAGATTTCTGCAATATATGGCACTATGCACACTACAATTCCAATCATACTATCACGAATAGGTTCCACAACCTCTGTGAGGTTGACTAGATCACACCATGCTCCTTAGCATGCAATCTAATCCTCAAGATCTAGCTACTTGACTCTCCTACAACTCAACAACTTACAAAATGGTATTAGATATGGGTTTGGGAAGTTGTTAGCCTTCTTTCTTTGTTAATTTTGTGGTGGAGTGTGAATGTCTCATCATGCGTCTGACCTTGTAACAATATGTAAATTTTTGGAGTTCCTCACCTCTTCCTTGGATACTGGATGTAGTAGATACAATTTTTTTCTTGGTATGATTTTGTCAAGTACTATCAAAAAGTGTTCTAAAGAGTGATCTCCAATGTTGCATATATTGCAAAATTTTAGATCAATTCTGTATTTTATAGGGAAATATTCGTCGTCGTGATCATTTTTCCAGCAATTAAAACAATATGGTCATCTTCCACCTCGACCTCGACCACCAAATCCACGTTGGCCTCCTCAACCTTGACCACGACCAACGTAGTAATCATCTCTTCGACCATAGTTGTTTGTTTGATCGTTGGTTTCTATGTGGTATATTTTTTGTATATTATTATGATTTCAAGCATTTATATGAAATTTAGATGTTCGATGATTGAAATCTTCACATATGTGGCACCACTTTGTGTTTTTTAGATTATGTGGACAATGTTATATACTATGATTAGTTAGGAATTCACATATATTATAGTATTTCGAAGCTTGTATTTGGTGAACATCTGATGTTTGTGTGTGCTCATTTAGGAGAAAATTATCCTTTGTATGTCCCTCCCCGATGCATGTGGTGCACCATACTTCGTTGCATCATATAGATATATTTTTGATTGTTTGTTGAAAAAGTTTTATTTTTTCCTCAAGTCTCTCCATCGAAGGGATATCATCATCTGAATCGACTTGTTGTGCCTTTTGTAGCTCGTCTTCAGAGTTGGTTATCTGATATAAGCATAGTGGAGAATGGATTCTTGGCAGTATCCCAGCGACGTACCACTAGACCAACAAGTTCTGATCACTCGTCGTTGGGATTTGACTTAGGAGATATTTGAATCTCTTATCATATTCTCTTAGCGACTCGCCTGGTCTTTGTTTGATCTCTTTTAACTTTTGCTCTATCAGATCAGTGATGTCCTGAATTTTAAACAAGGTTAAAAAGATATCATTTATTTCTTCTTTTGAATGAGTTTTCTTTTTTGTGTAGTTCATGAACCATGTTAAGGCACAGTGGTGCAGCATAGCTACAAAGTGATCCATTTTCTTATCTTTGTCTGTAATATCGATTGCATCCCAAAAAATTTCACATACGAACCAATGGTGTTTTGTTTCCTCCTCTCCTTCGTAGATCAGGATGTGGTTGAATCCCATTTTGAATGTATTGTTAGGAATGCTCAGTTTTGTTAATATTTGATCTACTTCTGCTTTTGACTGGGTTGTCGAATCTTTTGGTCGATTTTTTTCTGTGTTCGACAATGGATGGTACTCAAGGAATAGTTGTTTATTCTTTATTATAGAAAATGCATCCTCAATTTGAGAACTTTGATATTTATATTCGACTAACCATCGTTCCAAAGGTTGCATCGCTTCCAAACTATAGTTAATTTATTCTCTCGATATTAGATGTGGCAGGGGGTTTGAGTCAATGAGATCCTTGATTTGGATAACCATATTGTCGACTTCATTTTGCTTTAGCTTGACAATCAATGCATCCCATAGGTTTCCCTGGTTGTCCGTTCTGTACCATAATATTGCATATTGGTCGTCTATCTACAACATTTGTTGGAGAAATTATCTTATTCATGGACTAGTTTCCAGTGTGGGAGAAGTACGTAAAGTTGGTCCAGATTCTTTGTAATCCATGCTTTCGGGTTCATTGACCTGTTGATGGATTTTCAGATGTGAATCACTACTTCTGTCTAGTTTCACCATAGCTTATGTTGTTGCCCTGTTCAATCTTTTTCTGACTCAGACTGCTCACATGCTCTTTCAGGATGACCCTCCTTGGACATTATTTCTATTCGAATTTTTTTTTTCCATTGGTTACGAAGTTCTTTTATTTTATTTTTTCTTTTATCCCATTCTATTTTTTGGATATCTGTGGATTGTTTATGGGATTTCTTCCCTCTTGACGACATTTAGGCTTGGGAAACACTACTTCTTGTTTTATGGCATCTCACAATTTTGACCAACCCCCCATTGTCGACCTGACTTACTCTAAGTCGGGAGTGTTGGCCATATTTATTTCTTCAAGAGGTAATATAATGTTTCTCTTGTATCATTACACTTTGCGTCAAGAAATTCTTCCCACTTTTCGTCTCTTTCTTTGAAGTTGTTATTTGGTAACAATGTGCCTAATATTGGTCGGTATTCGATGATGTCACCAACTCCCTTATTGAGAAGGAATTTATGAAGAAGTGTCGGAACCGTGCAGAAAAATCCATCGTGCAATACAGTGTAGAAATTTTATTTTATTTTGTTGAGAGACGTTTGATCTTCAATGGCTTGTTCTGAAATATAATCTTTGATAATTCTTTTGAGCCATTCATGCAGATTTGTTCTTTGTCCATTTGTCAACTTTATTCCTAACTTCTCGTCGGGTGTCAGATTATGCATCACCTGTTCTGTTAATGTGTTGAAAGAATGATTCTGGGATAGCTTCAAGGAATATTCTGTGTCTCTGAAAAGAACTACGACCTTGCTTTGGCTAGTGAGAGGTTATTCCTTATTGCATAGTTTCTAATGTAGTTCTCAATTTTGTTCTCCCACCACTCATGTATGTCTTGTGTATTTATCATTTATGTGCACTTCTACATGCCCAAGTTCATTACTACCAGCAACATAACCAATGTTGTAATCGAGGGGAAAGTAAGGAGAGTTACCAATAGATCCTTACATAGACATCATAGAGATACATGCATACACATAGATATAGGTAAAGACATACACAAGTAATGAGAGCCCAAATAATAGTCATTTTATTATATGATAGAAAAATACAACATAGTTACATATAACCTCTCACATGAAGCTATCTAAGCCTTCATGTGCTTGTCTATTTTTACCTCTTTCAAGCAGTTGTAATTACTTAACTGCCTGGGTAGGTTGATTAATAGAGACTCCGACCTACTTCTACTTCTAACTATGTTGATCGACCGATAGGTTCTTAGTCGACTGTCGGGTCTAGTCAACTAGCCCCTACAACATTTCTCCATTAATATAACTTGGCCTATTTTCTTCATACTGTTGTTTTCACATGTATGTCTATACAGATAGTTTTTTTCTTGTCTAATGATATATTTTAGAAATAGAAGGTACCGTTATGTTCCTTGCTAACATTCTTCATCACAATAGGAGCTTCAACAACAAGGCTAAATATTGAAGATCAACGAGGAAAATCGTCAAAAAGGAGTAAGTCACACTTATTTCTTCTATCTTCTCTGCCTATAGACATAAATAATAGATCTAAAGGAATGTTAGTGTCCAGTTGTTTGTTTTTCTATCTTGGAATAGGGGTCTAGATATCCAAGGGAAATTTCACTTTTCTGTAGGGGAAATATTTTGTAACAAACACAAAATTTGGAACATTTAACTAACATGTCGGAAGTTAACCAAAAAGGCACTGACATCCTTTTGAACTTAAATGGATTTGACGAGCGTGAAAAAAACTAGAATGGAAAGGTACAAACTGCATTTAACGAACATAGTGATAGTGACGTGACAGTGACTCAGACCTAGGAAACTACTAAATGCAAAAAGATTTGACACAGACTCCTCCTTGACCACAAAGGTGTGATCCAGGATGGTAAAAATGACATTGAAAACTAGACTCTAGGACAAATAACAGTTGGACATGTCATTTTTTATTGGAAAAACAAGGAAAACAACAAAACAAAATATAAAATACCTACTTTATTCACTCCCTGTGACAAGAGTGTTGCAAAACTTCTTTCAATGAGCGGATATGTAGGGATTCAAGCATGTTCCATTCACTCATCTCGAACGAAGAATACCATTTGGTTTCTCTAGTCTGAAAACTCCATATTCTTGAATTTATGCAACTTACCTAAATGTTTTTAGTACTTGATGTCATACAACAGAACTTGATCACCTTGTGAAAAAATCTTGGTTTTAATATGCCAGTCATGCCAAGACTTTTGTTTATCCTTCTCCACAATTTGATCAAAATATACTAGAAATCATGCTTCATCCAATTCTAACAACTCTGCGACCTATTCATCATCTATCATATGAGTTACATGCACAATATATAAACTTGGGGTGGTGAACTCAATTGGGACAATTGCTTCTCTTCCATATACCAATTGGAAAGGAGTATGCTTATACAGTTTCTTTGTAGTAGTCTTCCAGGCCCATAACATTGTTGGAGTTGTTTCATCCCAATCGTCCCTATTTATGCAACATACTTTTGTCAATCCTTATTCTAGAATCTTGTTAAACATTTCCATTGTACCTTGTTTTTTAGGATGTTACAGACTAATTTTGTGGTGTTGAATTGGGAACTCATGAGTGAGAGTGGCTAAGGTATTACTAATAAAATGTGCATCGTGGTCACTAGTTAAAATCCTTGGTCACCCAAACCTAGTAAAGATATTCTCAAAGATAAACTTGGTCGCTATTTCTATAGAGAAATCCTTGACTGGTTCTAATTCATCCCAGTGGGTGAGATAGTTTGTAGCAGTGATGATATACCTTGCCTTGGAATGCTTGGCTTGTGGATTGATGGATCCTATAAAATCAACTACTCAGTTTTCAAAATATTGAAGAGCCCGAACAGGATGTAAGGGAAACACATCTCTACATGACGACTTACCAACCCTCTGATAGACATCACAAGCTCTAGTGTAGTTCTTGGCATCTTTGAAGACAATTGTCCACCACAATCCAACTCGAAGTATCTTCTGGGTAGTTTTTTTCCCTCCAACATTTTCTCCCACAACTCCACTGTGACATTCCCACAAGATCTTGGGCCTCTCATGGTCAAGTACACACCTTCTAAAGATGTTGTCCAACCCCAACTTATATAGTTGTCTTGCGATCAACTGATAGTCTACGACCTAGACTATGAAGTGTCACTTCTAAGTTGCAAAATATCCATCAGGAATAGTACCAATAGTGAGAAACATTTCAATATCATAAAGATAGTCAAGGATAGCCTCGAATTTAAAAATATATGCATCTAGAAGCTAGTCATCAATAGCTCTGCCAATTTTCCCTATCTCCAACCAGGATAAGTGATCAAGATCAACATTAATTTTCCTAGCTTGACAATGAACTCAAAGGAAAAATCTTCAAAAAAAAATAACCACCTACAAATCCTCCCTTCCAACATAGGCTTATTGACCACATATTTCAGATTTGAATGATCAATGAAGAATTTAAAATGACCTCCTAATAGATAGTGTCTAAATTTCTATAAAGAATAAACCATTACAAAACCTTCTCTTTTAGTGGTCATGTAGTTGTGCTTAGCCTGAGAGATCTTACTACTAGAAAAATATATGGGATGATCTAGGTTTCCTTCACATGGTTACGCAAGTATTTCACCCAAAGAAATACAATAAGCATTGATGTGTACATGGAATTCCACTTTACAATTTGGATATATCAGAATAGGGGCAATACTCAACTTTTATTTGAGAATGTCTAAGGCTTGATCACACTCTGGTTTCCAATTGAAGGCTTTAGATTTCTTCACCAATTTCTCCAACGGGGCAGTTATGATTGTGTAATTTATGATAAACCTGTGATAATACCCAATGTGACCCAAAGTTGATTGCAATTGCTTAGCAGTCGTAGGAGGAGACATATTAAGAATAACCACAACCTTTGCAGGATCAACCAAAACTTTTTCCCTGCATACTATATGTCCCAACATATTTCCAAGAGATACACTTATTTAGGTTTAGAGAGATTTGTAGCTTCCTGCAACGGTCAAACATTAATCGTAGTATCCCGATGTGTTCCTTTAGAAAACTATGCAATGTTTAATCATTCATGTATACCTCAAGAAATTTATGAATAAATTCTTGGAATGTAGCAATGAAGATCCTAGAAAATATAGTCGGGGCATTCTTCATCCCAAAAGGTATAACATTATATGAAAATGAACCCCACTATGTAGTGAAAGTAGTATTTCTCTTATCCTCTTCTGCAATTTTGTCCTGATGATAACGTGAGAATCCATCTGTAAAAGAATAAGCCTCATTTCTTGCAACTTGATCAAGAACTTCATCACTAAAGGGAGTAGGAAAAGGGTCATGTACACAAGATGAGTTCAAACTTCTGTAAACCACATAGACTTTTATATCATCAGTACCCTTCTTACACTATATTACATTAATACTAATCCACTCAGCCTCATCCACAAGGAAAATTAACCCAACTGCAAGCATTTTGTCGATATCCTTCTTAACCTTTTCCTTGACTCTCGGATTTAGGAGGTACATTCTATGTTTGACGGGCTTAGCATCATGTTTTAATTCTATCTTCATCTCTCCTAAGTCTCCCTTAATCCCTTTGAGCTCTGAAATTGTTTTAGGAAACAGATCTTCATACTCCCGCAACAAAGCATGTGTCTCTGTCATAGTTTTTTCATCTCAATAGTCTCCTATAGAAACCATCTTAGGATGTTCCTCTCTTTTTATATTCACTTTTTGCAACTTCATAGGTTGAGAATATGAGTTATTGGTATCACCTAATAGGGTATCTTTAACTTCTCTTGTTCCTAAGGATTCTTTAAAGGTCAAATATCTGAGTCCTTCAAAGTCCTCAAGGTCTTTAGGATCCTTGTCAACTTTCATACAAGCCATGGGTATTCTTGCAAAAGATGGATAAAAAATATACTCAAGCAGATGTGCATGCTAAGAACAATCTATAAGTGGGTATTTAGGCTTGAATTCATTAATAAACAACATTTTCTTGATTTTCTGCAATACAGTTGTGATTTCTGAAGACTTACTAGAAAAAGAGAAGTCATGACATAAATGGCTCTGTGGTACCTTCTAGCATGCAGTTTGTCTCCTAGTTTCCTCATGCACATACCAAGATTTTGGGATTGTTCCCAGTGAATGGAATAATTTATGTGTTCACATGTAAGAGGTAAGTTGCGTAGATTTCCATACTTTTAGACAATGTTCAATATGCTCAGTTGGGTCAGACAAACCATCATATATCTCCAAGGATAACATATAAATTTTCTTCTTCTGATATTTTCCCAACTGGTTGACTTGCGTTAGCGGAAGAAATCGGTGTTGTATAGCAATCTTGACTTCATCCCAAGAAGAAATAGTTCCTTTGTGACTATCCCACCACCTGGTAGGTGAATAATTTAAAGCTAAGTCAAGTGTTAAGACTCTCTGCTATCTCACAACCTTACCCTCCATGTCAATAAGAAAATTGTTCATATTTGAGGTACCATAATATGTTGGATAATCATTGATCTTTTTTCCAACCCATCTAACTGATCTGACAGTTGCACGACGTCTTGAAAAAATTTCATATCGACCATGTTGTCAATCGTTGAATGTTTCTTCAGAGTCTTCATCTGTTGACTTCACACTTCTCCAAATACCCGATCCATCTACATTGGGATCGATATAATCATCTCTTTTCCATACAGTAAGAGAATACATCTAATAAATGGTGTTTTCCTCCATAATTTCATATGTTGGTTCGGTGTACCTTGGACCTTGATACAGATCTAGTGGTTGAGTGACCTTCATGTCATTAGACTCAAAAGTCATAGTTTCCTTTTTAAGATCAATGACAACATATTTTTTGTAGGCCCAATCAATTCCTAACAAAGTTGTATAAGGATCCTTCTCCCCCATTATCTCAATCACCTCAAAATCAACTACTATTTTGACACTTGTCAAGTCTACTTCAACGTTTTGCAACCTTCCCATAGGATACATGCAATATTGATTCACCATCCGCAACTGAATAGGGGAATAGACAAGCTTGGGATTTCCCAATGCTTCACATGTCTTCTTTGGCAATATGTTGATGTCAGAGCCCAAATCTAACATAACATCCATGCTCTCGTAGTCATCAATGTGGGAATTCAACCTGAACTCTCTTCCAAATCTCCTTTTTCTTCTCTGAACTCTATTGGAATTCTTTTCCGAAAGGTTAGAAAACATAAATTCCTTTAGGTTTCCTTTGTCTCCCAAGTTCACATTGATTGTGTTCTGCAACTTCTTAGTAAGTTTTTCATCATCCAAAATATCAAAAAATAGTTGAAGCCACATATCAACTGCCTTTTGTGCCTTACCTGAAGATTCCCTCTAAGAAATTGGTTCTCTAATGACCCTCAGATGATGAGAACTCAATTTAGAACTTATTTCCGTAGCTACAAGTGTTGGAGGACTAGGCATCTTCCTGAACATTTCTACTGCACTCTTAAAGAATTATTTCTTCCTTATAGGATCATAATTGGATTTTTTTGGTGCAACCTTTTGAATCTTTATGTGATGTGGAATTTTTGCATCTGCACCAATAGTTTCTCCCCCTCTTGTGATGATATTAATATTAGG
This sequence comes from Picea abies, assembly GCA_900067695.1. Taxonomy (NCBI): domain Eukaryota; kingdom Viridiplantae; phylum Streptophyta; class Pinopsida; order Pinales; family Pinaceae; genus Picea; species Picea abies. Next base: position 1,046 of record CBVK0100852115.1, on the reverse strand, counting down.
CCCACCTTTTTCCTCCATGGCCCTCGGTTCCAAATTTATTATATTGTCTCCTCTCTATCTAGCACAATCTTCCCATTTAGCAATCAGATTCGAACAATTTTTAGTAGCATGAGTGTTATTCCTGCAATGTGCACACAAAGTTCTTCTTAGAAGTGGACAGTCTCTTGAAAAGTGTCCTTTCTCATCATAATTATAGCAACGGACTGGTCCTCTTCCACCAACTCATCCACCTCAGTATCCTCCTCCACCTCTGCAACCCCTTCCAGGTCCTTGCGGTTCTTCATTAATTATGAATGAAAACCAATCCAATCTGTCCACAAGTGCATCCAGAGTTTGGCACTGATTGGTGTTCTGAGATGGTGAACCACATAACTCATAATAAATGGTGCTCGATGCGAGTGTGTACTTTTTTGAATTGATCAATTCCTTGGAGAATTCCCATGACTTCTGCAGATCTCGCAATACTTGGCACTCTGACCTCCTTGATTGTTCGAAAATGTATGGTATTGAACATGCCCACAAAATGGCACTGCAACACCAATCAACACAACTCCTCATGTTGGACCTACTGGCAAAGGAGACATATTAGAGGGCCCCATACCCCTTAATATTGGACATTCATTTTCTATGCAACCTTCCGTGTAACAACCTGTACACCAAACTTGTGGTCGACCAACTTTGGGAAGGGTCAAATCTTGAATTTTCTCAGTTAACGCAAATACTTGGCCCTGTAATTGTGAAATATTAGCATCTTTCAAAGGCATCATGATTCTTAAGTTCCTTAGATAACTTTACATAGCCTCTATCTTCATATCTTTCTCCAGTGCTTCACCCAAAGTGATTATCCTTTGTTGAGTTAAATGGATATAGGTTAAAGGTAAAATGATCCGGATTATTTTCGGCACGAAATGAGAGTGGAGATATAACATATAAATATTCAGAGATATTGCAAGAGAGACAAAAATATAACAGAGATATAGTGGAAATATAAAAAGATTCACAGATATACAGTAATACACGATTTCTATTAATGAAATAAATGTACA
>CBVK0100852114.1:0-10615 GCA_900067695.1 Picea abies | reverse complement strand
ACACAACTCTATATAGCGAGCAAAGCTTCCTAAGGTCGTACTACATCCCATAGTCTGATGATCAAACGGACAGATGTGCTTCATCCAAGGGTGACTCATTATGCTGCCAATAAAGAAAATACTTTTCCCATCCTCTTTTTGGGGTATATTTGACTTTTTTGTTCTTTTTGATGATTTTGAAAAAGAATAAAGGAATAGTTACGTTACAACGGAGGAACGAGTACAACAAACATACAAGCTCGAGGCATAAGGGCAAGACTGATGTTCTGGGAAATGATACTCGGGAAAAATCCTCCAGTGGCCAAAGGTGTTAAGAAGCAGAAGAAAACTGTTACAAGGCTGATGGGTAAGGTATGCAAATGCGGTTGATAGAACACACAATGGTAATGTCCTTCGATGTAAGTTTAAGGAGCCCAGAGAAGGGAAGCTCGGTGATTTTTCATATTTAGAGATTCTGAAAAAGAATAAAAGGAAACTCCATTGGGCTACCTTTTTCATCAATAGTCTAGTCGGTTCGAAAAAGGGGTAAACTAGCACTGATTAAACATCAATTCAAAACCATTTTAACGAGTGTGACAAGGACAAGATCACTCGGCTATTTTTTCAATTTTAAGGAGTCTGAAAAAAGCTTAACTATGGACTCCGTCAAGAATGTTCTTCTGGACCATTTTAACGAGTGTGAAAGAATAAGGTCACTCGGTGATCTTTTCAATTTTAGGGAGTCTGAAAAGAGCTTAACTATGGACTCCGGGGGGATTTATTTTTTGTAAATTTAGTCCCTCAGGCCCAAAAAAGGAATAAAATTATACCTGAGGATACTCTTCTAAAGAATTGGAATTCGATAGAGTATTCCTTTGTTTGTACAGTTGACCGTCCAGACCGAAAAAGGGGTAAACTACCTCCGGACAGACGTGACTTCAAATTTCAGTTTAACGAACGTGAAAGGCCACAAGATCGCTCGACAATCTTTTCATGTTTAGAGGGTCTAAAAAGGGCTTAAAAAGAGACCTGTTATATTGTGGGAGTCCGGAGGGTAAGACAAAGAGTGAAAAAGACCCATGTGAATGAGGCTCAAACTCGTATTCAGGAAAGACTATACGGACTCCCGAGCCTACAATGTTGTTAAAAACGACATGGACACCATAATGCAACTAGGACCTACCTAGGGCATCCATGTTGTGGTAAGCTCTACCATCAAGTTACGACACTACTATAGCAGATATGATGGTTCTGTGTCACAACCAGATGGGATCGATCCTATGTCATAAGAACAAAAGGCAACGAGAGACAACAGTTGGGATGAAATCCTACCCTATATGCTCAAGTTGATTTTTGAAAAAAAAATTATGGACCGTCAACATAATTTTTTTTATTTTTCGAAACTCAATAAAAATTGTCCCAATACCTGATCAAATCCCTCCCATATAACTCCTGGATTACTCTAAATGGTGTTTGGTATAAAGAAACTGATAAAGGGGCCCAAAAAAGTGACAAAAAGAGGCCAAGAAGTCTATAAATAGAAGCTGGCAGCTCATTATCACCATTGCTTATTTGGAAATTGACTCTAGAGCCAAAATACCCCCTTTGCCAAAGATCGTGATTCCGGGAGCTACAGTGGACGAAACGGACTTCTTCTTGGACCAAGTAAGTACAAACTCCCTTGTCTTGTTATTCAATACTTCTTTTGTAGCATTTAGGTGTGTTTTGGGGTTGGGCATCGACCTTAGAAAGGTTGGCCCTAGGAAAACGCAGTCTGTTCAGGGAAAGCCCGTGGGTACCCACGCGCAGAGCCAAGCCTGCACACGGGTACCCGCGACTGTCGCCTTGACAGGCCGCGGGTACCCCCCGCGTGATAAAAAATCATGAATTTAAAAAGGTATTGACCCTCCTTTTCCTTGGTGATGTTGGCAGGATGTATGTTCAGTGGAGGGAAAGGGAGCACGAGGCCGCCAATGAGTTAGTGGCTGCAGATCCAAATGTTATGGCTGTGTTGATGCAGTGCGGTTTGGTAAAATTCTTTTTGTGTCCGTTTATGCGCACGCAACCAAGGCTACTGAACGCCTTGGTTGATTACTAGCACCCTGATGCAGAGGCCTTCATGCTAGAGGGGTAATCCTTGGTGCCCACCACCGAGGACATTTACTTTTTGACTGGCCTCTCAAGGAGAGGGGAACCAGTCAACTTTCAGAATTTTCCTACGGGGCTGAGCAAAGTCTCGGATTTGATAGAGGAGTATTGTGAGGCTGGGACCGATCAGAGGACTTCCTCTGTCTCCGTCAGTAGGATTACCAGCCTCGCCCTTCAGACTATTTTATCACTCATTGGGCGGATTACTGGCTCCGCAGCCGTGCATCAGGCTTCGCGCGCACAAATGAACTGTGCAATCCAGTGCATGAATGCACAAATTTTTTATTGGAGTACCACACTACTAACAAGCATGACAAGTCAGTTGACATCTTGCAAACAATGGACACATAGGAACTTCAGGTTTGGGACCATCCTGTGTTTTTTTTTCTTCAAGAGAGTTCCATGTTTTAGTCCTCGGCTGACAGTATGAGGACATCTGGCTACTTTCCCCACGGTATGCAGATGGGCAGCGTTGCTGCCGTGACAGGGTGGTGGAAGGACCGTAGAGGCCTTCAACGACGACTTTTTTTCCTGGTTGTCACGGCAGATCCCAGCTATTGAGGACTACCCATATGCGGGGATCGACTTCTCCAGAGATCCAGTGATACCAGTGCCTCCTGGTGAGGAGCGAGGGGAGATGGGTAAGTCTCCACCTATATCGTTTTTTGTTTGCATATGTAATTTTTATGTCTTTTTGATATATATATATCATGTTTTTGTATAACTGATTTTTTGATGGGTGAACGTTTATTGCATGCAGATGTGGGACCCGTGCGACCTGTCGACTATGCACGGAATAGGCGTCGCCCATGGCCAGAAGCCGCAGCTGCCGCCGCTGGAGGAGCAGCAGTAGCTGGGAACCTCCCAGCAGAAGAGGTCGAGAGAGTCCTGAGGCGGATTGAGTGGAAATTTATTGTGCTCACTCGCATAGTTCCCATGGCAGAGATAGAGGACCTGCCGCCCTCCTTGCAGACTCATATTGTGGGGGTACCTCGGACATGGGTCCAATTGTTTAGGCATTTGGGCCAGGCTGTATATGATTATAACAGGGCCCATAGGCCCTGAACATACTTTAGACTTTTATGTGCCACGAGCACTGATATGTATATATTTTTTGAGGGCATAAGCCCCAGTGACTCGTTATTGTTCCCACTTTTTGAGGTGCTTACGCCCATCTATGTACTCTGAGGATTTTATGATGTTTATATATGATTTTTACTTCTTTTTTTGTGTCTTATGGATTATGTGTACAAAAATGTATTTACATGTTTATGTTCATGATCTTTTTATATGTGAGCGAGAGGCCAATCTAAAATGTGATTAGCTAGAGTATATGTGATTTGATTTAGGCTCCTAGGAACATGAAAATATGTAATATAATCAAAGTTGCATTCCAAGAGACGTACCCTAAGGAATCATCGATGTAAAGTCGGGTCATGAACCCGGTATATTATGTTTAGCTGCGACACAACCAGTTGAGCATCTAGATAGACTTGGAGACGAGAGATACCAAATGACAAAGCATCACAAAGAAACTCAATAACTGCACTATACTCGGCAACATTATTCATGGTGTCACCTAAGAATATACCTCCGGAAGATAACAAATGGCCCTGTGGTGTAAAGATTACCCAAGCTGTGGAGGCAAGCCTCTGCGTGTGTCGACTAGCACCGTCTGCATACCCAATGAATACCTCAGACTCATTTGACATCTGCCATATTGATGAAAGATAACATCAATGACACGTCCATAACACGTTTTAAAAGAAATGTAAAAAAGTAATATTACAAAGACTATACATATGTTATAAAAAGTTACCCACAGTGATCATTCTATGAGTAATACTTCTTGAGGTAGAGCCCATTTCTAGGCTCCGCCAAAGCATTCCCTTCAAAATCGACCAAACGATAAGCGCCCTTTTTTAAAACATCCTTAATAATGAAGGGTCCGAACCACATGGGTTTAAACTTTCCTGCCCCCAGGGATTCCTTATCTTGGTCATAGACCAGGACAAGGTCGCCCTCAGAGAAAACCCGAGGATGAACGGACCTATCATATTGACACTTGACCTTATGTTTATGAGCCTCGTTGGCCAGTGCCACATCGTGACGTTGTTCATCAAGATGCTCAAGGTGTACTAACCGTTCTTCAAGCGGAGAAGTGTTTGGCAATAACTGTACTGCCAATTTCAAAGATGGAATCTGACATTCGATGGGCAAGACTACCGTCAGCCCGTAAATGATCTGGAAAGGTGACAAACCGGTTGCAGTCTTAACTGAGGTTTGGTAAGCCCATAATGTCGAGTATAACATCAAATGCCAATTTGACTTGGCTGAGTTGATAGTTCGTTGTAGAATCGTCTTAAGGGTTTTGTTAACAGCTTCCACCTGCCCATTGGCTTGGGGATAGTAAGGTGAGGAATGTTCTTGCCGTAACCCAAGCTTTGATGTTAACTCGGACATCATTTGGTTCTGAAAGTGACTGCCATGGTCAGTGACAATCTCTCTCAGGACGTCGAACCATGCTATAATCTGGTTAAATAAGAAGAGAGTTGCAGTCTCTCCATCATCTTTAAATTTTGGCATAGCTTCGACCCACTTAGTGAAGTAGTCGACATCTACGATGATATAGTGGTGCCCCCTTGCTGACGGGGGGTTGCATGTAGTGTAATCAATCCCCCATTTTGTGAAGGGACCAACTGTGATGACAGGAAACATGGGAGCTGGATGTTTCCTCATCTTCCGTGAGAAGATTTGGCACGGATGGCACTTCTTGACTGACTCGATACAATCTTTCATAAGTGTGGGCCAAAAGTAACCTACTCGTAAAATCTTTTGGGATGTTGCCAACCCAGAAAACTGACCGCCACAGGCTCCTGTATGACAATCATTGAGCACTATGACGACCTCCTCATGAGTGAGACATCGACGCAAGATGTAGTCTACCCCTCTCTGATACAACGTATCATTGAGTATGAGATAGTTTTTAGCCTGATGGCATATCTGCCAACACTTGCCACAAGAAGCAGAGGTGGGGCACTTCAAAGTCTGGAGATAGATCAGTACATCTTCGTACCAGGGGTTTGAAGATTCAATCAAAAACATATCCCCCCGGATAGGTGATTCCTTAGGCACAACGTCACCTGACTCAACCGGAAGCTCTGAGATAAGTTCTGCGAAGACCAGTGACTTTTTGGACTTGGCTGAAATGAAGTCTAACTCAAATTCTTGGAGGATTACCATCCATCTACTGATTTTTCCACTAATAACTCTTCATGTCAACATGTACTGGAATGGATTCACAGCAGCAACAACGGTGGTCTTACGAAACAGAACATAGTGACAGAACCATTGGACATCATGAACTGCTGCCAACGCAAGTTTTTCGAGGTGGGAATAATTAAGTTCCGGTCCTACGAGGCCTCAACTCAGGTAATAGATCACGTATTTGGAAAACAAATCATCCTCCTGAACTAAAGCCATGCCTATGGTTGACTCTGCGGGAGCCAGATATAATAAGAAGTCTTTGTTATAATTAGGTGGCCGTAGCAGAGGTGCGGTAGTGAGGGCATGTTTTAATGCGTCGAAAGAGCATTGAGTGGCTTCGTCCCAGAAAAAGGGAACATCTTTCTTCAGTAAACGCATAAATCCCTTGATGATTTCGGCATAGTTGGCGATGAAGCGTCGTAAGAAGTTCGCCTTTCTTTGAAGACTTTGAAGTTGTAAGTTTGTACGTGGGGGGGGCAACCAGATTATTGTCTCCACCTTAAGAGGATCGACCATGATCCCTGTTGTTGATACGATGAAACCTAACAAACGTCCTGACATGACGCAAAAGCTGCACTTGTTGGGATTCAAGCGAATCCTAAAGTAGCGACAATGCTCGAAGATTAGTTGGAGGTGCATAGGATGATCCTTTCGCTTGCGAGAGCGTGATGCTAAATCATCTAGATAGGCCTCGACTATATGCTTGAGGTTGTGAAACGCAAAAGACATGGCCCGCTGGAAAGTGGCTCCAACATACTTGAGACCAAAAGGCATCTTATGATAGGCAAATGTACCCCACGGACAAATGAATGTCATTTTGTGCTGCTCTTCAGGTTTGATTTGGATTTGATTATATCCTGAAAAACCATCCATGAACGAAAAGGCTTCACAACCAACGCATTCATCAATGATCTGGTCGATGAAAGGGGTTGGATACTTATCTTTTGGACATGCCTTATTCAAATCATGGAAATCGGTACATACACGAATCCTGCCTTGTTTTTTATCGACCGGCACGGGGTTTGACACCCATTGAGTCAAATGAATAGGGTAAATGAACCCTGCCTTGAGAAATTTCTCAACCTCAGTCTTAATGGCTGCTTCTTTCCTAGGATTAACTGGATGAAGTTTTTGTCGAACAGGCTTAACATCAGGATACGTTGTGATTTCATGTTCAACTATTTTCGGATCAATGCCTGGCATTTCCTCATAAGACCAGGCAAACACGTTGCGGAATTCTTTGAAAAGATCTGTGTAAATTTGAATCTCTTCGGGGGAGAAATCAGCTCCGACGAAGACATTCTCCACAACGCCAGAGTTTCGGGAGATGTTGATAGGTATAGTTTCAGCGATAGTCGCCATATTTCCCTCAGCGTAAATTTCCTGTGTAGCTAAGAGGTTAATAGGACACGGCTGATCTCTCGTCATGGTGATAGTGAATTCGCTTGCCGTGATTCGGTTTAACTCTGGGAGGAAATATGATCTGTGATGAATATCGTCCCAAGGTTTGTTTGAACTAGTCATTGCTTCGATTACAGCTTCGTCAGAAGGCAAGACTAAGTCTAACGAATCGGTGGTAGCAAGAGAACCCTGAGCCCAGATAGGCTCTAGAAGTGGATCCAACTCTTGTGCAGGAGTCAGATCAGGAGTAGCTGAAGCTTGCTGGACTAAAGAGTATGCTACTTCAGCGGCCGACAAGGGCATGGACATGTCAGCATGCCCTGTCTCATCCATCGTGGCTGATGGGGAAGGAAGAATCCACAGATCCTGAAAGTAAGTCGTGCGGAACGACGAGACGTGAAAAATCTCAGCCTTGTGGTGAGTCGATATAAACTTGACATCACCATGAGGAGGTGGGTAATCGAAAGTACCCATCAAAGATGGGCACAAACCAACTCCTACGTTAACGACATCGGCTTGAGGATTATCTATCATGGGAACCGTGGATGCCCCCAAAGCTGGGTCAGGTCTAGAAAAGGACAATTGATTGATGGTCACTATCTGGCCTTTGTGCGGAAATAATAAGACTCGAAAAACTGTAGCGACCACAACTTGCATAGAATAAGTCCAACTATGACCTAACAAGAGATTGTAGTCGAGGGGGGCATCGACTACCTCTACTTCGACGCACACGGTCTTCCCTCCTAACTGCACAGGGAAAGAAGGAATGATGCCATGTGGTCGGAAAGAACGACCGTCGAACGCAGTGAGGAGAGTAGGTGATGGAGACAACTCAGGCTGACCAATGGCTTTCCAGCATGCTAACGACATAACGCAAGTCGAAGCGCCCTCGTCGACCACCGTGCGGAAAATATTCTGTGTAAAAGTTTTCGTGGGATGAGCCACTACTATCTGAAACGCGACGTGGTAAGGCAAACGAGGTTTCAAGTCAGTCGTATCTAACATGATGGTACCCGGGTTACAAGTCTCAGTAGAGCCTAAAGAAGTCAACAAGGCTTTTCTCTGAGCAGGTCAACTTTGGAGGACCTCCAAAGTGGACATGGCACAAGGGGTTTGGGATAAATCTTCCACCATGGAGTAATTCTGGGCGGCCCTTGCATTTGGATTGTGAGAAGCTTTCTTAAATGCACCCTTTGGAATGTGTGTCATCGTTTCTCCCAACGTCTTCTCAATATGTAGAGGAAGAGATGGGATCTTGACTTTTTTACCCTTTTCAGAGGCACTTGATTTACTATAGTCATGCGCTCTAGTCATTATTAAAGCATCACCCCTAACCATATATACCTTCGCGGACGAGGAATTGTTTAGAGGAGGGCAGGTTTCCTGACTACCCCCTTCGGCACTTGTAGAGGCCTGAGTTAAATTTTGCCCATGCTGAAAGGGATTAGTCAACACGGCTTGTTGTTGTTGTGTGACAAACTTTTGGGCCTCTGCAAGTCGAGGACATAGATGGGTCGGGTGGTCTTCCACACACAAGTTGCACGGATACCTCACCTTCCTTTTTTTCGTAGTGCCCTTGCCAGCATTATCAGTGGGTTTTTTATCCCCCTTACCCTTCTTACGTTGTTTTTTCTTCCCTTCAGGTTGTTGGGGGGCCTTTGGGTTAGTCGTCTACACGGAGTGTACTTCCGACGTTTGGGTAGGAGGAGCAGCCAAAGCAGTAGTCTGGTTGGCCGCTGAGTGTTGTATAGATAATTGCTGCAATTGTTTTGTCAATTGCTCAGTGAGCTTGGTTTGTGCCGAACCAACGATACCATCGGCATGTGGTCCATCTCTCTATCTAGTCTTATACAGGATTGATCGTGGTGCATCCGGCAGGATGTTGTATAATAAACCAGACTGAGAATAGATGAGCTCAAACTGTTGAGCCCTCATGATGGCATCTTCTTCGGAGAAAACCCCAGAAGTTGCGACGTCTTTGGATAATTGCAGTACTAAAGACTTAAGGAACCACTCAAGTAGGAATGCTGGTGGAACTGGTACTTTGATTAGACTCTTTCAGCATCTCCACTCTTGGATATGATCAGAGATATGGTCCATTGTCATCTGTTCGAAATTGGCAAGCAGCTCTGTGCCTGCGTCGTATCTCACAGGTAACTGGAAATGGTTAAGGAAGGCTATAGCCAGTTCGCCAAAAGAAGAATATCGTGAGCGATCAAGCTCGATGTACCATTTCGCGGCACTCCCAATAAGAGTGCGTTGAAACAATCGCAACTAGATGGAGTCATCTTTCATTGAGTTAGATGAACACCAAAGGTGGAAAGTAGTCACGTGATCACCTAGATCTTCGTTAGTCTTGGCCTCAAACTTTGGAATGTCCAAAGGCAAATTCGTTGGCATAGGAGGCCAACACGGATCATGACAGATAAGATCATTTAACAACCTTGTCAAATCTGGCAAGTTTAACGTCGCCAGGAATGGTAGTTTGGGTTGTTGCTGATAGCCTGGGAAAAAGGGTCCTGGAGTTTGAATGGCACCAGGTTGCCAGGAAAAGTTTGGCTACTTGCCTGGATTCTGGTAGAAACCATGGCCCTGACCAGCATAAGGATTTTGCATCTATGGAGACATCATTGGTTGATTCCCCATGAAGGACATAGGATGTTGGGCATTCATCGTGTTTGATGGACTTTGGGAAGGATTACCCCATGCCGGTCCTGATGGGAGAGGCATAGAAGTCTGTCCGGGGTTCCATTGACTGTGGAAAGAATTACCCCAGAACGACATTCCAGAGGAAGGAACGGATCCATGTCCTAAGTTCCAAGGTCCTGGTATATGTGCCCCCGACGCCGGAATAGTACCCTGTGCCAGAGTAGACTGCCCAAAAATGGGAGTGCCCCCAAATGGAAAAGCAGTGGATGCGAAAGTGTTGTTACCAAATGCCTCATTCCAAACAAATGGTGATGAACCTACTGGCAGAGTTTACGCAAGTGTTCCTTGACTCCCAGCTCCAAATGAACTTGTGTGTGCAGGCTGCCCGGTGGACTGCTGATGCAGACCACCAAGAGAAGGGGACGAAGGAGAGATATGACCTCTAGCGTAAGGAAAAGCGTTGAAAGGGACAGGAATGCCCCCAAGTTGACCTTGCAGAGGAGTGTTAGAGCTCCCTGTCCCCAAACCCAAAGTTTGTAAGGTGGAGTAGGTGAGTGCAGGACTAGTACCCGAACTAGGCATACCGTATGAGAACGGAGGGCTTGTCTCACTAGGTGTGAAGGGAGGTGTGGCCGCCACGATAGATGGGGACGGTCCACTATGCGACGTAATTGCAGTTGAGACCATGGTGGCCTAGACTGATGGTGGCAAGTTAGGAGATGCTTCTCCTATGGTAGCAACTGTGGTGGGAATGGAAGAATTCCCAGAGAAAGTAACAGCGTTTGTTGCCATAGCTATGTGAGGCACTGATAGGCGCTCATAAAATAGGATTGGTACACTGACCGATGGCCAAGTATCAGTGGTTGAGGTTTCAACCAAGCCAATATTGGTGGTCGATTCCTCCAGGATTTGTTCAAGCTCAATGGTTTGTAACCCGATTGCTTCGAAAGACCCTTGTTGGTCTAGCTTCCGCCTCAATGGTGGCGGGGGTGGCTCCAGTATAACCGGCGGTAGGCCCTGAAGCCTTCATGACCGGCGGAGCTCAGGATCCTCCACTGTGTGAGAAGATCCAAGACATGCTAAGGTATTCTACACGTGCAAACAGTAACACACTCTAAAAAAGAAGCCCCTAATAGATGAATCAAGCAAACACTAAACTAGTTGGAAGAAC
>CBVK0100852113.1:0-10615 GCA_900067695.1 Picea abies | reverse complement strand
TGAGGTTTATACAAATATATCATAGGGTGGCTACAATGGTTATCCAATAGTTATCTCTCGATTCTAGTAGTGTAAGGGACTAGCTTATCAACTATACAAATTTGCTTCTATACAATTACTTCCAACTATTCATGTAGATTCTCATGTAGAACTTTTTTTTTAAAAACCTACAGGAGGCATGGCAATAGTGTTGAAAGTTCATTGCAAAACTTTTTACTCTACCAAGGATTTTCTTGGCAATAGCGATGAAAGTTCGTCGCAATCCAAAAATCAGTTTTTACTCTAACAGGGATTTCTGTGGCAATAGCAACGAAAGTTCGTCGCAACGTTCCACAATTTTTCATCGCACATATGGCATCTGTGTCGTAAACTATTGGTGATTTTTTACTCTACCAAGGATTTTCATGGCAATAGCGACGAAATTTTTTCGCAACTTTCCACGCTTTTTCATCGCACATATGGCATCTGCATCGTAAGTTGGTGGTGAGTTTTTTACTTTGGCACGGCTTTTCGTCCCTATTGTGATGATGTTTCATCACTATTGCCACACTTTTTAAGGTAAACCTATATTGAGGATGATGACATGTGGAAGAATTATATCATCATTTTTTCCATGAATACATGGTTCATGGATATAGCGATGAAAAAAATTCCACGAAAAATAGTCTTTTCTTTCGTGGAAAGTGCGACAGATATGTGTGGCAATAGCAACGAAAAACCATGGCAAATTTTGTCATATGTAGTAGTGTGGTATATATGATATTGATAGATGAATCACTAGAAACCCATATGATCTGGTTGAACTCTGTCTCCCCTTAGGAATAGAAAGGAATATCGACTAAGCTTCGCTTGACCGTTGTCAGGAATCCCAGCAGAGAGAAGATAGAGAGATGACCAGCTTGCTAGCAATTTTTTCAAAACTTCACAAAGAGACACAAGTTTTAATACAAAAATGTCATATCCCTCCCCTAGAATATATTAGAAAGACCCTCACAATGTAACAACTTCTAAAAAAAATCCAACAGAGTACAATTCACAAGCGAGGGATAATCAAACCTGCTACCAAGGTGACGATGGATTTGATATAGAAACACCTCATACATCCCACCAAAGTACACACCATGATTTAGGTGTTCATGGATACCTTAGAAAAAGACATGAGTACCCTCAATGAAAACACGACCGCACATGAAGCTTCTCTTAAGGAACTCTTGTACTGAAGAATCAACTCACTCTATGACCAATATGAGATCTGGACATCCTACATTAGGGACAAGTGTACATGAATGAGATGAAATAGAAAATTAAAATTTTCTTACAACTATATTTTTTTCGTATTTTTCCCAACTACCCTTAGTTTCGTCTACATTATCACATATGTCAATAGTAAGTGGGGGGAAGCTAAACAATTTTGTAACCACTTATTGAGGAATGAAAGAAGAAATTTTCAGGATTTAGTAATAATGGTATAAATAAAGAAAGAATCCCATTTTGTAGGGGCTCTTCAAGTATTGTATACACTCAAGAAACTATTTTCAAAGAAAATATTATGTTAATTAATATTGAGAATCCCTTAGGGTCAGTTTTGACATAGAGAACAATTTTTTGTAAATGGTGTCTTGTTGTCAACTATTTTTCAGCATATTATGTATTGTTTACATGTGCTATAAGGATACAATATTTCCCATATACTATTCTTAAAGAAATTTTTATTTTTCTAACAATTGTGTTATTATTTCTTCTGTTTATGTCCTAAGCATATGAGTTGTTAATGTATACAGTAATATGACTTGGAATATTTTGGTTATGTATTCGTATGGATGTTTTATCTATCTTTGTGTCTCCATAACAATTATCTGAATGAATTTTTTTGCATAGTTTAGATTCATTTTAGCTCATTTGGTTACGATAGTTTTATCCTAGCTAGGATATGATAGGATAGAGTAGATCAGATTTATTTTATGCTTTTAGATAGTCTTTATCTACATCTACATTGACATAACCATCAAACTATTCACCCTCATAACTAGTAATGGCAGTCGAGATAGAATCCATATGGTTCTCCTAAACCAAATGGTGCATAGTCTAATTGGGGTCGTGTACTGGGGAGTACCCCTTACTATTGTAGGGAATTTCCACCCCTTTAATAAAATTGGCTCTAGAAGGAGGTCTTGATTTTGTATGGCTCATTTAAATTCACGACAAATATTGGTCAGTCCTATGAAAATAATCTTATTCAACAACTTTTCCCTCATATCCCTTCGAAACAGGATGTTATATTTGAAGATTCAAATCCATCATTTAAAAGTGTTACTGGAAATCCTGGAAATCAACTAGAAGCTTGGTATCCTATACCCAACATAGAGTTTTCTATAACTTTTTGTATTACCTATGCATATGCCAAACTACTTGGACAACTACCTACAACCTCGGGACTCCCTAGGAGGAGAGATACGTACATAAGACCCAATAATTCATCCAATATTCGTGTTGAATCCATAAAGGATATAATAGAAACTTCTCTATAGGAATTTCCTATGCCCTTGAGGAAAATTCCTCCCACCCCTCTCGGCTCCAAGAATAACTTCGATGGTGAAAACCAAGAACCTCATTTTGAAGAGAACATGGGTGAAAATATAAATCGAAGAGTAGTGATTCCACCATGGTTGTCCCAAGGTTCTATTATCTTTGCAGAACCTATGGATGAAATTTTGAAATGGCTGGAGAGACTTCTTCCAAATTTCGACCCAAATAAATTTAGCTCACTAGAAGATAATATAAATGGTTTCTTTTTATCCACCTGTCTCATTGTTGTTCATTACAAATGAGTGTTTTTCAAGCTTTTCCCTTACACCTTTGAGAAAAAATAATCGACATGGTATTTTAACCTTCCTCCTAGTTCTATAACTGGTTGGGAAGATTTTGAAAAGGCTTTCATTGGAAATTTTGAGGAAGAGAAAACTCTCGTAGCTATATACAAATAATTAGGAGCTATTAAAATCGAAAATAAAGAGGAAGTGAAGGACTTTAACCAATGTTTCACTACAATCCTCAATAATCTTTATGCTGAGACTGCCCCTTTGGAAACCTTGGTCATCAAATACTATACTTCAACTTTGATTCCTTCTATAGGCATGTTTGTTAAACGAGCTGGAAAAGATAACTTAGCTCGGAATTTTGAAGAAGCTAAAGTTGTTTAAAAGGAATTTTTTTGTTACAATAGTCATCCATCCTCTGAGGAAATTTAATCAGATGGGAAAAATCCTTTATTACTGAAAATTCCTTTTGAGAAACAACCCAAATATCTAGACAACGTGGTTAAGAAGTTGTTGAATGAAGTTGTTGATATTAATAAGAACATCGGGGAAGGGCCCTCAAAGCCTAGTCCTTTTTGTTCATTCTTCAAAATGAGTGACAACCCACCCAAGCCACCAGAGGTCCCACAACTTACACTAAATATGGATAACTTGGCATGGATAATTTTTGTTCTTACCACCAACATAACCATTCTAAAAAAACATGTCCTCGATGGGTTAACTCGATGACAATAGTCATCAACTAGCCACTAGGTCAATAAGATTTAAATGATGAACAACCCAAGGAAGTAGAAAAGGAAGAAACCATTAAGGAAACCCCTCAAGAGTTTGTTATGTTCTTATGGGATTGGTGTTTTGACTTTGATTATGAGAATATTGAAGAATTTTTTGTAGGAGATACACCAGTCATAAAATCTTCTCTTACAGACTATAACCTACGCAGCAAGGGTATTTTCCCCAACACGTCTTCCTCACCAAAGACCAATACCACTCTTAACAAAATCATTCCCCCCATTCCTACTATGAAACCAAGCTCCCCCAGCCCCAACAAAGCCCATTAATAAACCTAACTCTCTTATTTCAGCCGACAATATAAAATCAATTACATCAAACCCAAATGCAAACAACATTAATCCCAACACCCCAAAATATAACAACAAATCCAACATGTCACAACCAAATAGATTGATAGGTAATCCTAAATGCATGCTTGGGATTATAATGTTATTGATCATCTAAAGAAAACTAAAGCTAACATCTCTTTGTTTGATATATGTGCACTTCCTCAGCAACGTGATTTGATTCTTGACACTTTTAATCTCGATTAATCTCAGAAGAAGCATGTTGTTGTAGCTGACAACATTTCTAAATATGTTGAAGAAAAGGAAGAACACAAAGTCAAGATTAAATTTGACATAGATGCAGTTGGTATAGGTGCACATTTGAACTCCTAGATTCCTCCTTTTCTACTTACCTATGAAATTTTTAATTTCAATGTACATAATTGTTTAGGGGATTTTGGTGTTTCCTCCAACATCATTCCATACTCATTTTTCCAAAGAATAAATATTATCCAATAATTGACTATCTCTAGGATAATACAATTACATAATTCATATGTTAAAGAAAGACGTGACCTCAAAGACATTATGATTAGACTCACTTATGACCCTAGAGTACATTAGGTTATTGACATTTTTCTTGTTGGCATTCCAAAAATTTATGGTTAACTGTTGAGAAGGGAATAGTTTACTAAACTCCAAGGTTATTTCTCTACAGATTGGTACCATTTATGGCTCCCATACAAAGGTAATAACAATCAAGTACAAGTGAATAATGAGGCCCATATGAAGCATACGGTAACAAAACTAGGAGGTAAAAACAATCCCATTAGCTTCGCCCATGCTGTTTTAGGAAATTATTTCTTGGAGACTAATCATGGCTATTATGAAACGTAGTAATATCCAAGTTGGTCAGATTTACAATATGAAATCCTTCCACACATGAAAAATGATTCTTGTAATATATTAAAATACTTAGGTTTTTGTGCAACTAACAAATATGTACATACTAACATGTGGTCAATGTTCTTTGATGGCTCTAGATATAAACAAGGAGTCAAGCCAAAACCTAGAGAAGGATGCTAGGATCAGAGATTTGGAAGAGCAGCTCAAGCAAGTGAATACAGATTAGGGAATCCTGAAAGAGTTGAAGGCAAGTGCAGAGAAAGTCAGGACATAACTGGAAGAAGCCATCATAGACATGTATTCCCACTTACACCTTTTTCAACATATGGTATCCACCATAATAGAACAATATAGTTGGGTCCAAGCTAAAAAAACCGCAACTCACTACTATTCGAGAAGGCCTATATGAGGTTGATATATGGATGCCTAAAAAACCAAAGGCTCCAAATGAAATCCCTTTCCCCTCAGGAATAGAAAGGAAGATCGACTACGCTTTGCTTGACCACCATCAGCAAGATGGGTAGAGAGAAGATAGAGAGATGACCAGCTCGCTAATGATTTGTTAACAACTTCAAAAATTGGCAAAAATTTTAATACATAAATGCCATCTACCTCTCCTAGAAGAGCTCAGAAAGACCCTCACAATGGAACAAATTCTATACAAAATCCAACAGAGTACAAGTCACAAGCATGGATAACTAAATCAACTACCAAGGTGACAATGGATTTAATAAAGAAACACCTAATACAGCGCACCAAAGTACACACCATGATACAGGTGTTCATGGTTTCCTTATAAAAATACATGAAGACCCTCAATGACAACATGGTCACACATGAAGCTGCTCTTGAGGACCTCTTGTAACGAAGAATCAACTCTTTCTATGACCAATACGAGATCTAGAAAACCTACATTAGAGACAATAGTGCATGAATGAGATGAAATAACAAATTCAAATTTGCTTACAACTATATTATGTTTTGTCTTTTCCCAACTACCCTAAGTTTTGTTCCCATTCTCACACATGTCAATAGTAAGTGGGGGGAAGCTAAACAATTTTGTAACCGCTTCTTGAGGAATACAAGAAAACATTTTTAGGATTTAGTAATAGTGGTATAAATAATGGAATAGGCCCATTATGTAGGGGATCTTTAAGCATTGTATACACTCAAAAAACTATTTTCATAGAAAATATTGTGTTAATTAATATTGAGAAGCCCATATAGCCAATTTTGACATAGCAAACAACTGTTTGTAAATGGTGTCTTGATGACAACTATTTTTCAGTAGATTATTTATTGTTTACATGTGTTGTAAGGATATATTGTTTTCCATAGACTATTCTTAAAGAAATTATTATTTTTCTAACAACTATGTTATTCTTTCCTATGTTTATGTCTTGAGCATATGAGTTGTTAATGTATGCAGTAATATGACTTAGACTATTCTAGTTATGTATTTGTATGCATGTGTTATCTAACTTTGCATCTTCATAACATCTATCTGAGTAACCATCCAACTATTCACCCTCATAACTAGTAATGGAATCCGGACCAAGATCCATATGGCTCTCCTAAACCAAATGATACATAGTCTAATTAGGACCATGTATTGGGGAGTACCCTTTATTGTTGCACGAAATTTCCACCCCATCAATAGGTCCATAGAATTTTTGTGAGAATTTTGGCTACATTTTTTATTCATGGACAATTGTTTATAAGGATGAATGTGAAGTTAAATCTAGTTTTGTGTGAGCGTTAAATTGTCTCTAAGTTGTAACTTGGTATCATCAACTTTTTTTCTATGATTTGAAACCACTAGAACCTTAGATATAGAAGGAATGTAAATGTTAAGTCTTAGTTGATTATATCCATAAAGTGGGTATCTGAGAGGTTCTATAGTATGAAGTGTTTACCAACATCTTACAAAAGGTAGGGATTTGACCCATTACAATTGTTTATTAGAAGTGTAGTAACAAAACAATCCTTCAAGGATCTTTTTCATATGCTTAGTTTGACCATTTTTTTGTGGATGATATATGAGCTCATTGAAAATTTAGTTCCCTAGAGTTTAAATAACTCTTTCCAAAATTCATTGGTGAATTTTAGGATTAGTGCTAGATATAATCATCTTTATGCAGCCATGAAGCCTATGAATATAACCTTCAAGGAGTTTGTTCATAGCCTTAGTTTGACCATTTTTTTGTGGATGATAGATGATCTCATTGAAAATTTAGTTCCCTAGAGATTAAATAACCCTTTCCAAAATTCATTGGTGAATTTTAGGATTAGTGGTAGATATAATCATCTTTATGCAGCCATGAAGTCTATGAATATACTTAAGGAAAACATTTGCAATTTGGATGCCTTTTAAAGTTGAATAAATGCATGAAAAATGATCATATTTGGTAATCCAATTAAAAAAAAAAAATCATCTTTCCCTTTTTATTTGGGAATTTTTTTAATGAAATCCATTGAAATTTCCTCTCAACACTAATTTTAAATGGGAAGGGCTTGAAGTAGACTAAGATATTTGATGGTTTTCCTTTTATTGAAATGGTAGTTCCTAGTTTCCACACTCGGAGACATACTTCAAAAAACCACCCTTAATACCATTACAAAAGGAGGATCATTTGACTCTATGATATGTTTTGAAAAATATAGAATGACCTACTATAGGGGTGGCGTGCAATTTAGACAAAAAATTATTCTTGAAACTAAAATATAGGAACAAGAAGATAATTTTTTTAAACCTCAAAATATCAACATCCCGAGTGTAGTGTTATAGAGGGTGGCAACTATCCTAAATTTGGTCTATCAACTATTGTGTGTATGGGATAACATGCCACTCCTTCCTCACCTCTTTTATCCATGTTAGAAAAAGTGTAGATATGGCATGGACATGGGTTCCATATGCATGTTGTATAGAGATTGAATTGACCACAATGTTTTCATTTCCATTTTGTAATAGGAATTTATCAAAATCATAATCTTGCATTTTACATTTCATCTTTTGTTTCTCTTTGAAAGAGGCTTGTTTCTCCAAAGAATGTTTTAAGGATAAAATAAACTATCTTGACCATGGAAAGCCTACCCAATAGATATATATTCCAATTCTTAATTGTGTGCAATATAGACAAAATTTATTTCTCATATGTGGACTTTGCAATATATCTTCCTTCGAGGTGATTACTTTCAAAGAAAATGGATCTACTATCATGTATTAAGACTAAACCAATTCATGTCCCTGAAGAATTACATTTGATGACGAATACCTTAGTAAAATTTTGAGTTTCCAAAATAGGTGTATGTTTCAAAGTTTCCTTTAGAGTGACAAAATCATAGGTGACCTCATTAGACTATTTAAATGAATTGTTTTTTAGAAGGGCTATAAGGGTTGGGGGAGGTTGAAGTTTTGGCATAGTTGAGGAAAAACTTTCTATACTATCTAGTGTGGCCTAAGAATCCTTTTAATCATATAATGTTCTAAGGAATGGGCCATGTTTTAATTTATTGAATATTATATAGATTAAATTTGACCCCTTCTTTAGAAATGAGATGCCTTGAGTATTCAAATATGTGCTAACCAAAAGCACACTTATACTTTTCGGAATATAATTGATTCTCTTCTATATTTTAATAATTGATGTGTATATATGATAAATGTAACCATTCTAGGTCTCACTAAATCATAACATCATCACAAAAGATTATAATATAGCTTGAAGATATTATTCATGAGACTTTGGAAAATAGAGGGAGAATTGGTGAGATGAATGGAATAACCATGAACTCATAGTGATTCTCATGAATTTAGAAAGTTGTTTTGGGAACATAATGAACACAATGGAGATAAAGTTTGGATAAGTAGGAAACCCCATATAATTCATATAGTAGCGCATCAATTACAAGAATGGGAAACTTGTCTTTGACTATAATTTTATTTAATACCTTGTAATTGATACACAACCACCATGATCGATTTTTTTTTTCATATGAATATGAAAACCATAATAAAAGAATTATGACTGGATTGAATGAATGTTGCATCCAATAATTCTTGAACCAAATTCTTAATATCACTTTACTACTAGTAAAGATAGAGATATTTCTTAATATTGGAAGGGATGCTACATGAAATCAATGTGATGGTGTGATCATGGTCTTGTGATAGAGGGAGGCATGAAGGAGGCTCTTGAAATAACTTGGAATGCTTATTCACAATTTCTTGCAACTCCAATTAAGGAAGATCAAAGGGCCATCACAAAAAATTCTATATATATGGGAAATGAGCCCCTTAGACATGTTTTGTTTTTTTTTGTTTTTTTAATTAATTTTCTTCTTCTTCTTGAAGAGATCACTTGATTTTAATCATTGTTCATCCAATTGAGTGTGAATATGATGTTGGAACTGTAGGGAAAACACATAAAAAATTCATATAAATGTTATAAGAGTGTGAATAAATTGGATTCCAAAAACATTATCAATGTTTCCTAACCTAATAACATAAAGGGGGTGGAAAATTGATAATAATACATGCTCAATTTGAAATTATGAGATAATATTTAGTAAGAAATTTTGATTCCATTGGCAATCATGGCCTAGAAATTTTTTTATAAGGTGTGGAAAAAAGTTTATATGTGAAACTAAGTAATGATCAATGAAGTTATAGGTTCTTCCAAAACCAATGAGAGTCATACCTCTCTACTTATTGATGTAGTCTTCCACTAGTGACACCCATTATCACATTCATGGAGATTGTAAAGACTTCTAGTTCAACTAGTATTATGTCTATAGTGAGTTCCATGGGATCCTCTATGTCAGCCACCTAGTATGGTTTCCTTAATTAGTTATATTCGAGCATGCAGAGATTATACTATTTAATGAATTTATTCCCTTGAGACCACTTATTGTTACATTGAAATAAAATACCCATAAAACATAGTTATTATACTTCTTTATAAGTAATTTTGATCATAGAAGTTGTAGAGATGATGATATCCTTACCTTTGTCACTAGTAAGGTATGGAAAATGATGAAAATAATGAAAATTGTCCTCAATTTTTGGAGCTAACTTTATTGTTGTTGAGATATAATTAGGTTGGTGCACTTTAACTTTAATTAAGATGTCATTGTGAATCATGTTGGTCCTAAAGTCTGCACCTGACTGCAAAAGGGGCAGAGCTAGGACACCTCAAGTTTTGGAATGGTTTTCTTTTAACAAGTTCGATTTGTTGTTCAGTTGGAGGGTTGGTTTTACCAAGACAAACACATGGTTTGGTTGTAAAGGTGATATGATTGTAGGTCCTCCTTGGTTGCTGGAAAACAAAGGATATACAAATGAGAAAATAGAGGGATGAACAAAGGAAGAAGAACAAAAACTCAATGAATTACCTGCTGCAAGAAGTCTAAGACTCAAAATAATATTTCAAGGCATAAAAAAAAATCCAAACAAAATTACCTCCACAGGTTGCAATAAAACAAATCCTTTACTAAAGAACTAGCTGTTTCCAGGTTGCATGTCAGTAAAATATGAGTTATTACAATAGTTGAAAGGAAAATGAGATGTACTTTGCACATATAAAAAATTGCATTCAAGATAAGAGAAAAACACATGTAGATTTTAACATAAAGCACATTGTTATCAAGAGCATATTCACTGGGTAAAGAGCTTAATCAAATCATAGAACAAGTTCAACCAATTGATATATTGATTTCCTTCCCAAAAACTGAACCTCTGAAACAATACAAAAACTAATATTTTTATCCTTTTCCCAAAAGGTTCGACCACCTTTCTAGGATCTAACTCAAAATTTAAACTTCACATTACAA
>CBVK0100852112.1:0-10615 GCA_900067695.1 Picea abies | reverse complement strand
CCCCCCCCCCTCTCAGTTAGTTCATACCTGTAACATGCATTGGATAGGGCCCTATGAAGTAAAGACTATCACAGATGGGGGATCTGTATAGCTAAAGGATCTGGCAGGAACAAAACTAAAAGGAATAATCAATGGGAGTCAGATGAAACTGTATAAGGACAATCGACCTTCTAATGCTTAGAAGTTACAACGCAGTAAGAAATGCATGTATATAGTGTACTATCGTAGAGATTAGGACAAAAAATGATAAAAAAGAAAAATAAAAAGAAGAAAAAGAAATACAAAATTAGAAAAGAAAGAAAATACAAAAATACTGGGAAATATTGTGTGTACAGAGAGTGGACTCAGCGTGACAAAAAGAAAAATGTTCATGCATAGCAGATGGGTGAGATAAATAAAAACACCATGCATTAAGGCAAAATCATAGCAGAAATGTATGGCACACTTAAAAAGTTCAGCGCACCGGAAAAGGGACAAACGATCAGAAAAGAAAAAAATGATGGCTAGGGAAAAAAGGCGTGAATTGGGGGCATTTATGGAATTGAATGAAGCATACTCGAAAAGATTCAAATCATTAATCGCATCCAAGGAAACTTCTCCCAGATGATTCAAGAAGTAATGACACCCTCTATATAAAGGGGAAATGAGAGAAAACCAACACTTATTGTGAAATTGCAAATTCACGAAGCTCAAAAGCACACAGACGATAAGAGAATAGGTGAGTGTGCAATGCGAACCAGTATAATTCTATTCAGAAAATCAAGAAATACCCACCATGACACCACCAAATATTGGTGCTTCAAGCCAAACCACAAGGAAAACCAATACCAACCATAGGCCACCACAGGAAACCATGGAGGCAGAGCAAGAAATGGCCTAGAGAGAGGGATTTATCGATGTTGACTCAATTCCCTCCACATAGATCGAACCAGTGAGCACCACATTGGTTGAGTAAGAAGCAAAATACCCAACGATGACTGACATGGAAATTGATTTGAATGATAGTGCGCAGGGATGCAAAACAGTTGACACAGGAAACCTACAACAACCTACGAGGGTCGAAGTATCCCATAGAACAAATGGGAATGCCAGCAAGTAGACGGATCCTGTGACACTGAGACCACAACCCGGGGAAAGATCCATGCATAAGAAATAAGGGATGGTAGAAGACATAACCGATTAGTTAGACTCGGGCACAAAATATAGACAAGCGAAGGTTGGGACCTCTATCACGCTAGTAAGAAGAAAGGGAAAAAAAAACATGGCGTGGTCCCCTCATAAGCATACCGACTCTTTAATCGTATTGTGGCAAATTCTTGAGGGAGTGCAGGCCACACCAACACTATTTGGTTGCATGGAAACACTTAAATACACAGACCATGACATATCTAACATTGAAAAATTCCTTGAATTTTCACATATGGAGAGTATCAACACATCACCTTTTGGAAATCCCATGATGCAACCAAAGCAATGGGTGGCAGGCATAGAAAACACAGGGATCCTAAACCTTATGGAGCTTCCCCACTTTGGAAGGGGGAGAGAAGTGAATAAATATGTCAAGCAGTTGATGGCAGTCCTCCATGGAGGCTTCTTATGGATGGAGGAACCCGTCTCCATCAACATGGAACTAATTGCGTTCATCACATGTTTGTCGTCAATGGGAGAAAATACTGTATAATACCTAGATTAAAAAAATAAGGAAAATTCCTTAGCAGATGAAATGAAGAAAATATACGGGACAAAGAGAGGCTCGTGCAGGATCATAATCAAAATAATTAGAAACACAACCACCCAGATGGCCACAAAGCTCATGGCATGAAAACTTCTAAGGAAATGTCACAAGGAGGAGGTCCCTGCAGAGGTTGTCGCAACTACAACACAATGTGAAAATGACACCATTCTTAGCTAGGCCCCATACCTACTGAACTTGTTCCTTGAAGAATGCAAGGATGTGCAAGACTTGGGAAAAAAATTCCATTACTCTTGGTTGATGATTCTGATAGCATTGATCAAGTGGAGGGAGCCTCCATACTCCTAGTTTTGCGACATAGTAGGTCGTTGTCATGCAACGTGGTTTACATCAATGAGGATCACTTCAGAACCTAAGAGAAGAAGTGGCAACATGGGTACCTTCACGCAGTACTTTAGCGACATCCATGAGAGCATAACCAATACATGGAGAATCACTTCGGAGGTTGTCACATAGTACCAAGGTATAGAAAACTTCAAAGCTATACACCACAACATGTGGATCCAAGTGTACAAGGATCTAGAGAAGGAATGGTTGCACTTGTGATACTGCATCAGTGTAGAGGATGTGGAAATGGAAATGTGGGATTGGAATGATGACTGGAATATCCTAGTCATTACTAAGGAAATGCCAACAGGAAAGGAAGTAGAAGCAGGGTCATCTAAGAAACTTGTTGGACACAATTTTGCATCCAAAAATCTAACACAATAGGGGAAGTCCAGTCAGAAGCCAGCACAACAAAAGAAGGGGAGTGCTCCAAACAAAGGATGGAAAAATAGGAAATAAGGGCACTGCCTCGACACATGAAAAATAAGGAAGGGGGGACACATAGACACAAGAAACCCCCTTGGAAACCACTCCACAAGAACCAGGGCCACCCAAACAACCTATTATACATACAGGGAGGCCACGCAAGAAGGACAAGGCTCATAAGAAGCTACCCGAACACACAATTATTGAGGATGACGCTAAGCTCATCACAGAAAGAGTACAATATCACGCAGCTGAGGAATTCGAATAGGCCCAAAACCAAAGAGGGAGAATATAAAATGATTTGGCAGACATAAGGCAGGTCCTAGAGAAAATAAAAGTAGCAAAAAGACCTAAAAGGAGAACAAAACCCTTCCCCACAACAATAGAAGTAGAGGCAAGGACCACCCCGAGCGAACAAGACACCATCCAAACCATCATGTAGGTGATTTCAAACTTCCAAATTACATTAGACATGATGCAAATGGAAAAATTAGTAGCCTAGACACCACTGAAGGATCTGGCATAGGTAGAGTTGGTACTGGCAAGGATACCAACCAAGGCACTGTACAAGCTTCAAGTCAGTGTCACACAAGAAGTTCAATCGCGTGCAAGGATAGATGCAACGGAATTTCAGGAAACACATAATGGAAGGGACTCCTTGGAACTAGTAATAAAGTAGTTCAACCTCGAAACAAAGGAGGAAAAATAATGTGTGGATAGAATGGAACAAGAACTGACAACAATTTATAATCGCATCCCAGACAATGCACAAGCAATGGACAAAATCACATAGGAGAAGATCAATATCATTGCACAAACCATTGATCAATACATACAGGAGATTGAGGATCTAAAGGAATGAATTAACCCTACGAATCTTCCCAAGGTTCGATAGCAGAGGAAACAAGAAGTTGCACTCCAAATAACAGAAATGGAGAAACAAGCAAGCGCAGCGGAAGAATTGTTCGATAGAGCCGCACAACTCTGGACAACATTGGAAGAAGACGAGGAGGTCAAACAGTGGGACCAAGAAGAGGAGACAATAAACATATCCATAAAAGAGCTCAAATAAAGGAAGGAAGCGATGAGCATCACAGAGTGCCTGAAGGGCACCCAAGACATGAAGAAGATGCAGTCAAAATTGAAAACCATGAAGACAAAGAAGCAAGAAACACAAGAAGAACTGGAACCCCTCCAAGAACAAGAAACTCAAATGATTTCACAGTTGGAGGAGGAGAAGACAAGCAGAGTACAGACACAAGAATAGTGCACAACTTTGATATAGGAGGAGATAACAAACAAAGCTGCACAGATGAGAGGCAAGGAAAGGAACTAGTAGAAAAGTTCCTTAGCTTGGATAGGGCACTACAAGGAGCATGCACTACCTAGGTGGCTCGGTACGAGCCACATGTCAGTGTTGGGGGCATGTTGGGCGTAGGCCTATTTTGAGGAAATACCCAATTTTGGTAAGGAAAGACCTAATTTTGGAGAAGAACAACTTGTGGGAAAAGGAGCACGTGCGAAGAAAAGCCACATGCAATGGAGAAAGCATGCAAGGCGCACAGGAAGGAAAACTTAACCATGTTAAGTTTAGGGTTTTGGTAAGAGATCGTAACTACTAATAATATTGTAAAATAGTATAAATAAGAACCGAGGAGGTCTAGGTTAGGGTTCTGGTTGGTTCTAATTAGTTCGGATACTAGTTCAGTTCAACTATTGTAGTTCTAATATATTTTTGTAAGTTGTTGAGATGTAGAAGATTCAAGTAGCTAGATATTGAGGGTTAGATCACAGGACGAGGAGCTTGGTGTGATCTAGTCCACCTCACATAGGTTGTTGAACCTTTTTCATGATTGTATGATCAAAGATGTAGTGCACACAATGCCATATTTTGTAGCAAACCTAATAAAAGAGAAGAGAATCTAGATTTTTGTGGATGTATCCTAGGAGGGTGTGAACCATAGTAAAACATGTGTTATCTGTAAGGTTCGTTGCATGTTTAAATATGCCAGTGATTAGTTTATAAGTGAATGAATGAATGGTTAAGATGAATATGTTAGAATGCATGCATGGCGTAAAATATGAATGAATCTTAGGAATAAAAGGAATAATAATCAGATCAAGGCTTGAAGAAGATCAATTAAATCCCAGATCCCCACTCCTTCCTAGACTACAAGAACTTGAGCTTTGTAGTCACCCATAGAGCTATCTCGGGTGAGACTACACAATGCATTATGTGTATGGTGTTTCCTTTTGGTTTACCAAGAGGGATGATAGTTTTAGAGGGATTTGTTGGAAATCTGTTCAGATATGAACTTGGGTCAGCCCAAGAAGTTGAAGAGAAATAAGTTTAACCAACAACCTCCATGGCATTTAACCTTGTTCATGGGGTTACTGGGATAGAGAAGAGATTGATTCAACTTGCAAACAAGTGCATCATTAGTATTAACCAATGAGAATTTACATAATGTTCATCGTACCAAAAATATTTAAGTGTTACTACACATTTGATAGAAAAAGTACTCAGCAGTAATAGACCTCTAAATATTGTTGTTTGAGTTACAACATTTACATAATATGCAACAATATGAAATATCAAATATGAAAACTTGGAGTATTGTTGTTGTTGTTCCATTTGATTTTGAGTTGTCATACACTGTAGGAGACATCACCATTACTTCTTTCAACTCTTAGTCAATACACCATCAGTTCATGAAGAAATCACAAAATCAGAAATAGAAGATTCTATGTCCAAGAAAATGCCAATAAGCCTAAAAACCCTAAAATTTCAACTTTGACCAAATGTCAATGTGAGAGGTGAAATAGATGCGGTAGGGAAAGGTGAGTTGATATATGGTAAAATTAGTCCCAACAACATGCAATGAATTCTCAATGAGCCTTAAAATTGCATATCTATGGTGTGGCAGAAAAACTACGCAGTGGCAAATTTGAGACTGTGTTGTGGCAAATCTCATCAAAGTTCTGATACCATGTTGATTTTCTAATTTCTAGATCTGATAATTATTAACTTATGATTTCAAACAGATTGTAATTCCACTATTATCATATAATAATTAATCACTAAAAATTTCAACTGAAATAAAATTGCAGTGGAAATAACAGAATCACGGAGAGATAGCCATGCACAATAGACACATGATTTATCCTGGGAAAACCTGAACTCGAATGAAAAAACCAACAAATGTTTCTCTAGAATAAATTTAATCTAAGTTCACAAATACATCACTAGAAATATGAAGAGACCCAACACAAGATAAGTTCTCCCTAGCATGAGGAATATCCCTCAAAGTTGGTGAACCACTAGACAAAGAGAACACAACTGGTACCTACAAATAGAAACTGACAACTCATACTACAACTGGAAACATACACGAAGCAACTATGAAATTCACACTAGAAGAGGAGAGCTAATGAGATGATATAATAATGAAATGAACTTGCCTTTATTTATACTAGTCAAGTCACCTTATTTTACTAGTAGGGTCGACTTGTATTTTTTTTCCTTTAACTTTATTTTATTTCTTTTATTACTTTTATAAGTGTTTCTTCAATGCTTCAATGGCGTTAGCTTGATATTCTTGTTTTTTATTTCTTTATAGTACATTCCAAGGTCTTCTATAATGATTTCTTTGTATTTTATTATGGAGAATGATTGCTTGAAATTGTAAAAATTCAACAAAGAGCACAAGGAGGAAGCAATCAGTTGGGAAAACAAAGACATTTTGGTGTGAATAGGGTCACCTTGGGTGCATGATGGTGATGTGTGACACCAAGGGGACACACACATTACTTTCCTTAGAACGATTTATAGAGACTTATGTTGCATTTGGGAAAGGGAGGGGCAACTTGGGAGAATTCCCAAGGAGTGAACTTATCTTCCTAAGGAGCATGGGTGCACCAAACAAGTTGGATGACCCCATAGACACACACACGAGGAGTCACACTGATTGACATGAAATATCACAAAAGGAAAAGGGTGCGCTCCCAAGGATGGGTTGCACTGGTCCAAGAGACATGACAATTGATTATTGCATGGGATTGGATGGGTGCATCGGCTCCAAAGAGGGCATCACAAGTCATTTGAGGGTGGGTTCACAAAGTGGTGTGACACACAATAGACATTATGTTTCGTACAAGTGACCCTTGGAGTTCCTATAAGAGAAAGTGAACACTACCAAAGGAAGACATGATAGAAGCACTTGGGAAATATATTTGGAGAACAAGTCTGAGGCAAGTTTGAGACAATGAGTTGAGATAGAGTTTCCCAGATGGAAGACAAGTATATAAGAGTCAGACACTCTGGGAGGTTTTGTGGAAGTTTGGAAATGCAGGCGTGTTGGAGGCATGTGTGAGGAAGAACCGAAATGTATGTTAGCTTAGTGAAAGTATGTGGTAATGAAGGGACAACAAGTCTGCGATTGTGGGCATGTTTGAGATGCACTACAGGAGGTTTTGGAGATGATTGTGAAAAAGATTCTTGGTGTGATGAATTCTTTTATGAGTTTCTTGATAAGGTGATCTGAGTCATGTGACTATGTTGAATTTGTAAATCAAGCCAGTGCTCAATTGTAATTGTTTCACAATAATAGAGACTTAGACGGGTGTTCGACATGGTTTTTGCCTCCCACACTATTTATGTCTATAATTGTTTGTTCCATAGTTGTTCTCTTGAATTCTCATGTACATGGATGTATGATTATATATGACTAAGTGTTAAACTATGTTAACAATTGTCTAAGTATACAAGAGTTTCACTAGAGTAGGAGTGTGACTCATTGGTAGCCTAGAACAGAGTATGGCTATGCTCTAGGTGAAGAGTCGTAGTCTAGATGAAGTATTCTTGGTGTGCCAAGCAACCAAGTAAGAACCTTTGGGATGATAAATTCCCTCGGAAGTTGAACGACCCTCAGGAGGTGAATGATGGAAATATCTGATCAATTGTCATGTGGGATTGTGACAAATCCAATATTTGGTATTGTTCTGATGTAATCCCCCGTTTTGAATGTGGCTATTGAATTTGTAGCCACATATTGAAATCCTTTTGGCATAGTTTTAGAGAGGATGAAGTACAATTTATAATTTAAGACAATCTTTTACAATATTTTTTCCCGTGACAGGATTCCTCCCATACTCGTTTGTAATCTGTGGGAGATTGCACTCGAAATATATGACCACATATTACCCAATAGTTCGATGTCTCAAGGTTCTCTCTATAATCCATGGGGCCTTTCTCTCGATAGATGCTATTACATATTACATTTCTGAGGTTACATCAGAAATTGGATCATGGAGCATGATACCAGGAAATCCCCTTGGACCTAAGATTTGGGAGGCGGGCCTAGGGGAAACTTTTCTAGCAGATAGTTCACTACAATAGGAACTCAAAGTATCAAAAACTGCAATAGGAACAAAAAGGATCAAAACTATTTAATTCCTATGACTCCATAATAACCCAATGTACCTTCACTATAATACCCACAATTTCACATGGAGGAAGACGCATCTTTGATCGACATTTGGAAGCACATGCTCGAGACAATGTTATTCTCTATTTCCTATTTTGGTATCATAACCCGATCTTGATTAACTCCCTCACGGGATGGCCAGGAGGATGTGAGAGTCATAATATTCTAATCCTATGTACATAGGTTAGCATAGGTGAGAGTGATTATTTATTTTGTGAGTGAGCTTGTGTGTGTATAGTATGCACATGTGCATGAAGGTGGAGATGCTATCACCTAGTCAAAAAAGAGAGGGAAGTTGTCATCTATTGTGTGAATTCTCGGTTTAAAGAAGGCATTGTTCTACCACCATTTTTTTTTATTGCTTCCTTGATTGGAGAACCTCTACATGAGATAACATGACGCAAACCCCCACCATCTCGTGGGGCTCGAATGACCTCCCGGTCTAGGATCATTAATATTATGGAGTTGAATCAGCTCTCAGGCTCCTACTTAGCCCTCAAAATCTTATACCACATGCCTTGTCTTCTTTAGTTGCGTGAAAATATGTGTTCACGAGAGTCTATTTTCCCATGCAGGGGAATCCACGTGACCTTAAGCCAAGTCTGTGGGATAACGCCCTTGAATGGCATAGACTAAAACACTTCGGGACTCTGGGCTTCAGGGATTTTACCTGCTCCAAAGCACTATCCTCCTGAACTCGCAAACTCTGAACTACATCAAAGATCTATGGCTCCCAATGAATGTCGAGATCTAGTGTCTCCATTTACTCTGCACTTTGGGCTTCAAAACTTTGGGTATCTTTGCAACCCAACCCTTCACAACCTTCGAATGCCAAATGGGTGGAGACTAGATCTTCTCTCCATGTGTCCCTCATCGACCGACGGTCGAGATCAACTCTGGCCTTCGAGCCTTCGAGATTTCTCAATCGAAAGTGAAATATGTCTCCATTCCTATAGAGTACCATATATATGAACTCTGAGATATGTTGACACGTTCCTCTTTGCACCGACATCTAGGATTCATTTCGGGTTTCGAAACTTTGGGAAGCTTCCACACTTCCCCTACAACGTCTCCAAATAGCCATATAGCCAAATTTCGAACAATGTTGGATCTTTGGACATGTTTCCCCACAATCGGACGGTCCAGATCTTCTCAAGTTACCAGGAGTTTGGGATTATATGAAAATATCCGAATGCACGAAGTCCTAAGGACCTCAATGGTTAATGCCCGTGCTACTTCCCATATCTGACGGCTAGGAAAGGTTTTCTCATCTTCGGGCGGATCGTGTCCACTCTATATTGAAATTGAAAATGGTTTCTCTTCGAATACTTCTGGTCACTATTTCTCCCAAGCTTTAATACTCAAATGATTTGGGTCTCTGGCGCACACCTAACACTCCTCTGAAAACTCAATACTTAGAGATTTTTGGAAAATCTTCCCACACACTCCTTGTGTTTTACTCCTTCGAGACTCTTCAACACTTGGCTAAGTGTTGACCCTGTGCACACCTTGCAAGGGTCTCCTCGAGATTCTATACTCCACTGAGTATACATGCACTCCTTGCACTCACTCTGCTCAATTTCACGTTATCTCTCCTGAACTTTTGAGTTTGAAACAAATCTTCTTTTGCACTCCTTGCATGGCTACTTTACACTACTTGCACCAGTGCTTCAAAAGAGAAAGAATAGAAACTTACAAAACACTACATGTTCATTCAATTAACCATAAAATACATAAACATGCATATAAAACACAAAAAATAAATAACATGACATTACCCAATTACTCAAAGGAAAACATGTATAGAGATATGGAAGTAATCTTCTCCTATTATATTCATTCAACAAAGTATTCTCACAAAAGTTCTTTCAACTCTTCCGCAACTCTTCGCAACAAATACAATATTCTTCAACCACATCATTTGGGCATAGATTACATATATTTATACATGGAGGGGCTTCTTGAGCCTTCCTACCCACTATTATAGTGCTATCATATTACAATTATACCATACTCCCACTAAGCCTTATTACAATAAATGATATTTACAACCCAGATATGAGTCATTGCTCAATTTATGTACAATCCTACAAATAATTAAGATAATTACTATTACACATCAATATTACTCAATTTGATAAGTGTCGCATGTTCCTCTCAACTGTCATAAGTGTCACATGTTCCTTATAACTTTCGCAAGTGTCGCAAGTTGTTCATAAGTGTCGCAAATGTTGTCTAAGCATACTGCCACAATAACGACACTAAGGGGGCACTTAAACTATCTCATACATTTGATCTAGAGGAGGGAAAATGATTAACTGAAGTCAAGGAACTCTTATCACCTGAAAGGAGCCCTTAAAACAAGATTTTGAAGGAGAGCGCTCCCCTATGGCATCCTTAGGAGCACTGGCGCTCCCCCATAAGCTGTTGGGGAGTGTTATAACAACAAACCACCTCTCTAAAGGAGCGCTACCCATCCTTAGAGCGTTGGCGCTCCCCTTGAGCCTCTTAGGGAGCGTTATAGTGCCCTGATGCCCCTTTTGAGGGAGCGCTATCTAATTTGAGGTAGTGGTTAGCCTGTTGAGGAGAATAAGGGGAGGATCTCTCAAGTTTAGAAGGCAGT
>CBVK0100852111.1:0-10615 GCA_900067695.1 Picea abies | reverse complement strand
GTTTTCTTGACTTACTTACTAATAATGTCGGTTACTTGTTATGAATGTGTGAACCATGTTCTTGTTCTTTGTACCATAAGATACCTTAACTTCGGGACGAAGTTTCCTGAAGGGTGGGTGTATGTAACGACCCTGGTTGTATAAAGGTTTAAGAATTATAAAGTAAAAATTAATTAGGGGATTAATTGTCTTAACAAGGTATTAATTAAACGAAGATGGATCTAATGATATTAATTAAGTAAGTTATTGATTAATTAAAGGTTATAATTGTGATTAATTAATTAATAATTTAACTACAAATTACATTTAATGACATGAGTAATAAATTTAAGAGATTAATGATATATGTTATAAAATGGTTACGTACCCAACAAGGGATAACTTGTTAATCCCGAGAGGATAAAACATTAAAGGAAGGGATAAGGGGCATTAACGGGGGGCAGGTAAGGAAGAAAAAAAGAGCATGAGTTGGTGGAGGAGGAATAAGGTAGGAGGGAGGTTTATGTGAGGAGGGGGGCCCGTGGATTTGGAGAGGGCAGAGAGTTTCTGGCAGGGGCATTTTGATCAATTAAGGCACCAGATTGCTGGAGGTTTTGGGCACGGGGGCTAGGATATCCATAGATATCTTGGAGCTAGGTAGTTTTCCTAGTTGGCAGGGAGGATAGTAGGTTTGGGCAGTGTTGGTCTATGCATCAGGGAGAAGAAAGGCAACAACAAGGTAGCCAGGCGACATAAATTAGCATCAGAACCAGGTAAATTGTTAAATTTATGTATTGTTTCATTCTTCCATGAAATCATTAATCATTGATAAATCTAAGTTATTGAAGTTGCTATTATGAAAATCAATATTATGTTATGAATTTATTGTCTCAGTTTATGAAATAAATTGCTTAGGAAATAATGTGATGTTAAATTTATTTGGTTGTTACATTTGGTATCAAAGCGTCTTAGTTTGAAATCTGGGCCTGAGGGCC
Source organism: Picea abies (assembly GCA_900067695.1). Classification (NCBI taxonomy): domain Eukaryota; kingdom Viridiplantae; phylum Streptophyta; class Pinopsida; order Pinales; family Pinaceae; genus Picea; species Picea abies. The sequence continues at coordinate 9,641 of CBVK0100852111.1, read as the reverse complement.
AAAACCCCAAGCGTTAACTCCATCCACGCTTAACCTGCAAGAAAAACATGTCAGTTTGTGTCTTAATAGATTGTGTCAAGCAACATTCAGCTTGACCCAATATGACTGATACAGTATTAGAAAATATACTCAAGGTAGTACCCCTACATTATCCAAGCAAATGGTCTCATATATATCACTAGCAACCGCTTTAGGCAATACCCTTTAACTGGATCATATATGGCTACTACAATATTAGTCTGAATATTCAAAGGAATGCCCTTTAAAATAGTGGCAACAAACCAGATAGTTTGAAGGATCACTTCCCACGAAATGGCTACCCTTAAAGCAGCTTTATAAAGCTATTAAGCACGAAAAACAGAGGTGATAACTTAATTTTATTTGAGCAATACTTGTCAATGAGGTTTTGGGTAGAATAGACACCTAAAATCTATGAAAACATCGAGGGAAGCTTCTATCCAAGGCTTGAAGTTGGCAATATTCAATAACTACACGAATTATACTATATAAAATGCAATAGGACTTTTGCAAAACCTTGAAAAGGCCTACTTCATCTCGAACTTACCTAAATGAGGAATTGCCAATGCGCAGCAGGAAAAAGGAAATTTTGAAGACTTGTATTGCGCAAGAATGGTGTAAACTACTTGCCTGTATTAGCCTCGATAAATTTTAAATAATGTAAAATATCATGAACAATAGACCAATACAAATTTTAACCTTGCCAAGAAAGCAATTTTAACACCACGTAATGTTTCATGCAACTAATCGTTATCCCAAAGGAGAGTTGTCTATTATGCAGGAGAACGGATCTGAGCCGTTAGAGCTTGGGCAGATACCCGACAGCCGTCGGATCTGCAGGGAGTTGCGAGGGAGTTAAGTCCTCGAGGACAGGAGGAGAAATCTCGACGAGAGGTGTGAAGGCATCAGGATATCGACATTCATGAAATCGGGAGTCACGAGGTTGAGGAAGTCAGGACATTTCAAGTATCGAAATAATGGGAACGATCTGGACCGTCCATTTGAGGAGACACGTGGCGGAGATCGAACGACCCGTCGGTATATCGACTACCAGGGTTTTGAGTTGACAGAGGATTTTCGTCATCAGAGCATCGAAAACTCTGAAACAGCGAGAGGCGATCAGAACCATCTGTTCTTGGGATGCGTGGCAATGATCGAAGCCATCGGGAAAGGTCCCGACAGGAGGTCGTCCATCAGGCAATCGGGAGTTAGGAAATTGCGGATCCCGCGGATGAGTGGTCCTTGTAGTTCGGAAACGTGAGGCCCGATTTTTCGAAAAGTGGAAAGCTCCATGGTGGAAGCAAGTTGTCATCGTGGATCAGGATATCGTGAGTCCCGAGAACATAGCAGCGAGAGTTACGAAATAGTGAAACATGATTTCCCAATGGGCCAAGGGACAACGGGGCCCATGGAAGGGTCAGTGGTGGACAAGTGGCAAATTGCATCGCGGATCGGAATATCGCGAGTTCTGTGGACAAAGTGTCCACGCACTATGAAACTGTGAACTCCGAAACCCCGAAAGGAGGGAAGGTCGTGATCACGGGGCAACAGTCACATGGGCCGAGAGCCTAGCTCGGAGGGCTAGCCGAAGTTACCATGCATCGAAATTCAGAGTTTTGCAAGTCCATAGGACATGCGCGTTTCAGCATAGAAAACCCCGAATCCTGACGAGGAGTATGACTGAGGTCATATGGGAGGAGGTCACATAGATCATTGGTTTAAGCTATCGGGATTTAGGAAATTGGATTTTCGGGAAATATGATGAAAAGAGATGCGCTCTTATAGAACCGCGAACCCTGAAACCACGACGTAATTAACTTAGCTCTTAAACCTTCTTTAAAATGAATTAATTAACTGATGTTTTAAGTAAGACTTAATCACATTGCGAAATCGGAGATCGGGGTTTCGTGATTCAAATTGCATCGATCATCTGTTATAGAAAACCTCGAATCCCGATTTCTTTGACATTTAAATGAAAAAATCGCAAATTTAAAGTTATAACTGCTTTAAATAAATTTTAAAGGGGCCCTGAAAATTTATATTTTGTAAATTTTTAAACCATTCGTTGTCCAAAAGTAAACGCTAAAACGGCATCGTGAATTTCGAAGTGACAAAATTATTGCTCGAGAAGGACCGAAACCCTGAAGGGAAGCCATAAGGCAACAGTCACACCAGAGCAGGTCACATGGACCTCAGTATAGCTAGAAATGGCTAACGTGCAAGGAAGAGACGTATCGAGATATCGAAAATCCCGTAGACACAAGGTTCATGCATTTTGGCATTGAGATGTCCGAAACCCCAATAGGGGACAAGGTTGTGGCCTTGTGGGATAATGGTCATATGGGTCAAGAGCTTAGCAAGGAGGGATAATGCACGAAGTACCGTATCGGTAGATCGGTGATCGGGAGATTGTGAGGACTGAGGTTCGTGACATCGAGGGTCGCGAAACCCCGAATCCCGACAGGGAGTATGATTGCGGTCACATAGGAGAGGGTCGCATGAACCAAAGCATATCTAGGGGAGGGGATAAAGACAGAGGGTAGCGCATAGGAATATAGGAGATTGGGAGTCCGTGAGGATAGGGAACTCTCGGCATCGGGCATAAGGAAACCCCGAAACCCGAAACTGAGTCGGGGAATTTATCGGTTAGGTGAAAAAGGTCGTGGGAAATACGAGAAGACAATGTATATGCATACATATATACACATCTAACTACATGCATATACACAGATGAATAAATTTATAAATACAAATGAAATAAATTGAAAGCAAAATACCAAAATCCATCCAGAGTTGGAATTACAAGCAAATCATTTTTATTTTCGCACTGCAAAATAGGAAATTACCATTTATCATCAAAGTATAAGAAAGGTTCATGCAATTTCTTGACTCGATCAACTCCGCGTTCTTCACGAAGGTACTGAAACTGTGCACAAGCTGGCGGACTAAATCGTACGTCTTACCACACCTGAGAGCGAACTCCACAAATTGTACAGACTTGGGATTGGTTCCCAATATTTTAAAGAGACTGGACTCCAGGTCCTGAATCTTGTCAATGACCATATCAATATACTTTGTTTCTACAAAATGAACGGGCAGTAGATACAGCAATGCCCAACGCTAGCAAGGTGCTCAGAACAATGGCGAGGATGTGAGCCATGGCAGGGGAGATTCTGGAAACCTCTTAACAGAGAAAAGGCAGATCTGTGGTGGAGAAAGAATGATGCGAGGAAAGTCCTAGCGGATGAGAGAGTGGAGACAGAGGAAGGACGCGTAGGGATTCGAAGAGCTGACAGGTGTAGAATTTTGGGGTTAGATATGAGGGAGCTAGAGGAAGCCAGGCAGGCACGTGGAATCCATGCGTGCCCGAATCCATGTGTGTTCGCTTATTTATTTTTATATTTTAAAGTGTAAAAATAATTTAAAGTAAATTGAATAATTTAGGATAAATAATTTATTTATATATATATAAAGGTCAAGATAGTTTAAATTAAAGTAAATTTAATTTGGGTTAAATTAGGGTAATAATAATTTTAAATTAATTATTTTATTTAAGTGTAAGGTTAACCTACCTTAAAGTTAATTAATGATGTTAGGGCTTAGACTAGGACAAGCGGGAAGGAGGTGGCATATGCACTAGGAGAGAAAGCATAGGAGTGACGAGTAAGGCACAAGGCTAACGTAGCTACATGGAAAGGGAATCACTAGTTCTTTTCGTAAGGGCGAAGAAACCAAGCGTAGACACTTAATCCTAACCCAAACCTAGCCAATCCCCTAAAGGAGTAATGTATGTTTACAGACAAGTAAAGAAAACTTACGCCTAACCCTGTTTCTAAGTTTAAGTAGCACCAATTTGAAACGTCCTGGAACTCACCCTGATAACTTTGGGGTGATGCATGTTAAGGCATACAAGATGGTCAAGACTCAGAGGGGTCGAGGCAGGGGAGTGTCGTCACGAGCACCGCCAACACCACCAGTGCCACCACCACCATCGCCCGAACTAGCCCTCATACTGTGCTCGTTGGAATCCATTAACGAGACTTTAAAGGGGCGCCAATCGGCAGGGACTGAAGTGGAACCCCCACCATCTGGAACATGTAATCCAAAAGCATCAAGGGATTCAGGGGGAGGAGCTCCACCTGAAGAAATCACACGAGAATTGCAAAAGATCAAACTTCCGAAGTTTTTCGGAGGTCATGCCAGTGAACGTGCGGAAGCATGGTTGGAAGGCATGACAAGGTGTTTTTCCTTAAGGGACTATGTTTCCAACTCAAAGGCAAAGATCGCAATTTTTCAGTTAAGAGACAACACCTTGAACTAGTAGGGAAACTTGGAAAGACAAATACACCTTACCCCAGACACAGTATCTTGGGAACTTTTCGAGGAGAGGTTCCAAAGGAAATATCTACCAGCTTACTACGAGGAAAAATAGGTAGGGGCATTTCATGCCTTAGTACAAGGAAACAGAACTGTACAAGAATATGAGATCAGGTTTATGGAACTGGTCAAATATGTTTTGTATATGGACAATGACCAACGACAGGCAGAGCGCTTCGTCTATGGATTGAACCCTAAGATAAGAGCTATGGTGCGGATGTGGAAACCATCTTCAATAGCGAAGGCGGTGGAAAATGCACGTTACGCGGAAGAACACATGAACTTGACCGGGGGTACAAGACCGACATTTATGCATCGCCTAGGATTCGTAGGGAAGGCCCCGAGGACATTTCCTAAGGGAGGGGGCTCAAGGCCACCGCCATATGGTAACAGAGTCGTTCCAAGGACAGTAGCTGCAGGGATTTCAATGGCAGTGAGTGCAACATCTCATTCATCTCCAACGATGCAGACAGGACCACAACCATCTCAGGGAACAACGAGTAGGGGTAGGAGTTCCAGGGGAAGGAACTCATTTCAGAGACAGACACATAACAACGCACAGGTTCAATCTTGTGTTACCTATTGGAGGTGCGAAGGACCCCATTACTAGCACGACTACCCAGAGTTACAATTAGGGTTCGTACATAGAGAAGGAAAGGCACCGATGGGGAGAGCAAGTAGCAACCACCAGATTTACGCAGCGGTTAATAACCGCTAGGTCGAACATCAATCCATGGTGGTGGAGTCATCAGGTACGCTAAATCATATCAATGTTAAGGTTTTGTTTGATTCTGGTGTGACAGATAGTTTCATTTCACCATCTACATTAGAAAAGAGTGGGTTGGCATCCTACGAGCACGATGACTTTAAACAAGTCGAGATGGCTTTGGGGGGAAAACAAGCGGTAGGACCTAGTGTTGATAATTGTATAGTAGACCTGGGAGTGTGTACTACCAGGTTGAAGGTATACGTCACTGCTCTTGGGGCATATGACCTAATCATTGGAATGGATTGGTTAGCAACTCATTAAGCTTTGGTAGATTGTTTCGCAAAGAGGGTGCTTTGTGTCGATGATGAAGGAAGACCAGTAGAGATCCAGGGTGTACAGAGAAAAGTATCGTTACACTTTGTATCAACTATGAAGGTTAAGCAATGCTTGAGACAAGGGTGTTGACTTTATGTAGTGGAAGCAGTGAATGAAAGGAAGGAACCCTCATTGGATCAGTACCCGGTATTGTCAGAATTTCAGGATGTTTTTCCGAACAAGTTACCAGGGTTACCTCCTGAGAGGGAGCTTGATTTTACTATTGAGATAAAACCTGGTGCAGAACCAATATCCAAGACTCCGTATCGGATGATGGCGTCGGAACTTTGTGAATTGCAAATGCAGTTGAAGGAGTTACTGGACTTAGGGCTAGTAAGGCCTAGTGTCTCACCTTGGGGCGCACCGGTAATTTTTGTAAAGAAGAAGGATGGATCCTTATGACTGTGTATAGACTATAGGAACTTGAACCATTCTATAGTGAAAAATAGGTACCCAATGCCGTGAGTAGATGACATATTCGATCAAAGGAAAGGAGCAGTGGTATTCTCAAAGATCGATTTGCGATCAGGGTATCATCAGTTAAGGATTAAGGAAGGTGATATCCCAAAAACTGCCTTTCGAACTCGGTTTGGACATTATGAGTTTGTTGTGGTACCTTTCGGATTGACTAATGCACCAACATTATTCATGAGCCTCATGAACGACATATTCTGGAAGTACTTAGATCGATTTGTACAAGTTTTTCTAGATGACATTCTCGTCTATTCCAAGAATGAAAGAGAACACGAGGAACACTTGCGAATAGTGTTGTCTTTCCTTAGAGAGAATAAATTGTATGGGAAGTTGTCGAAGTGTTCCTTCTTCCAAAGAGAGATCCACTATTTATGTCACATCATTTCCGGCAAAGCAATCTCTGTGGACCCAGAAAAGGTAAAGGCCATTATGGAATGGCCAGTGCCGAAAAATGCCCATGAGGTGAGAAGCTTCATGGGGCTGGTGGGTTATTATCGGATATTTGTGGAAGGATTCTCAAGAATAGCGAAACCCATCACCACTTTGCAACGCAAGGGGGTCAGGTATGAATGGACAGAAGAATGTGATAGTGCATTCATTGAGCTTAATAGGTTACTAACTAGTGCGCCAATTCTATGAGTGCTGGATATGGAAAAGGACTTCACGGTCTGCACGGATGCCTCGAAACAAGGGTTGGGAGCCATGCTAATGTAGGATGGAGGAGTGATAGCTTATGCATCAAGGAATTTGAAGAAGCACGAAGAGTTATACATGACTCATGATTTAGAGTTAGCAGTTGTAATGCTAGCTCTGAAACTTTGGAGGCATTATCTTGTGGGGCAAAACTTTGAGCTCAAAACAGACCATCAAAGTTTAAAACATCTCTTCACTCAAACAGATCTGAATGCTAGGCAAAGGTGATGGAGTGAGTTTATGAGTGAGTATGATTTTGGTATTTCATACATAAAGGGAAAGGAAAATGTGGTCGCAGATGCCTTGAGTAGGAGACCACGTATCTTCTCCTTGGTAACCTTAAAGGTCAGTCTGAGGGAACATGTGTTGACACAACTACCAGGAGACAATTGGTATTTAAAGGTTACTTCAAACCTCCAGAGTGGGAGGTAGTTAGTTCCAAAGTATGAAGGATATAGTCTGGAAACAGACGGACTGTTAAGATATCGAGGAAGGATATACATCCCTGAGAAAGGGGATATTCGAAGCATCATACTGAAGGAATCCCATAGAGCACTTTATTGTTGGGGACTCAATTGAACTTAAGCACAACTTATCATCCTGAAATAGATGGGCAGACTGAGAGAGTAAATCAAGTCATGGAAGACATGCTTAGGATGTATGTAATGGATAATCAAACCTAGTGGGAGAAGTACCTACCTTTGGTAGAGTTTGCCTACAATAACAGTTATCATAGTTCCATCGGAATGCCACCCTATGAAGCTTTGTATGGAAGGCCATGCAGAATGCCATTGAGTTGGGATAGACTAGAAGACCGAGTAATAGTTGGGCTAGAATTGATTCAGGAAATGGAGGAACAGGTGATTCAAATCAGGCAGAGATTAAAGGAAGCACAGGATAGACAGAAAAGTTATGCGGATGCACACAGGACCGACTGAAGTTATGAAGTGGGAGACCAGGTTTTCATTCGTATCAGGCCTAATAAGAGTACCATACAGTTCGGGAAGGGGACAAAGTTGTCACCTCGGTTTATAGGGCCATTTAGGGTCCAAGAGAAAATTGGACCCATTGCCTATCGTCTCAGACTGCCACCCCACTTGCATAAAACTCATAATGTATTCCATGTATCTGTTTGACGTCATTATGTTGCTGATGAATCACATAAACTAAATTGGAAGGAATTGCAGGTATCAGACGTGGGAACCCTCACGGTAGAACCATTACACATATTGGACCGTAGAGTCGGACAGCTCAGAAACTGTCTGATAGATCAAGTTAAGGTCCAGTGGGACAAGTATAGTCCAGGATCTGCTACTTGGGAGGACACCGAGACACTATGGCAAGACTATCCCTCACTATTTTGACCACCTCGAGAACATGTTTCTTGAAGGTGGGGTGTATGTAACACCACCTTTTGACTTAGACAGCCAGGATTACCTAAGGCCTATATACTTTATTTTCTAGTCACGGTGAAACTATTAAGTGATACACTTAAACTTTAAAATTTATGAACTTTTATGAATGTTTAAATGTTATTGATGATGATGTATGTAATGCGACCTATTGTGTGAATGTAAATTTTACGAATGTGTTTAAATTTTGTTGATGATGATGTATATTATGTGACATATTGTGAGAATGTGAATTTAATGAATGTTAAATACTATTAGAATGATGTCGGATACAATGCAATCTATTTTGGGTAAATGATAATCTTGTGAATGGGTGTCAAATTTGAATTATGGGATATTATGAAATCTAATTCTAATTGGAAAAATTTGATATTAATTTATCGGTACGGGGATACCAAATTGAAATGATGATAGTATGCAATTACATGATGATAATGCATAAGAATGTATGAGTTTGTGTTACATACTAATCTGCAGGTTATGGGCTATGAAATAGCCATGAGATAATGATGATGAAAGTGGATATCAAGACCACTAACCAAGAAACATTATGGTATGAATATTGTATGTGAAATTTATATTGGTTTGGATGCATTGCTATGATATGTGGACTAGTGCATGATTTTGATACTGACACTTCCCAAAACCGAATAAACGATGACAAAACCTCCAGAAACACGGTGCCCCTGTATGGTCCATTGTAGGGTGTTGACCCTAGTTCTGTTAGGAGGGGTGGAGGCATTTCCCACCGTGTATCCTCGTTTGTAGGGTGTTGACCCTAGTTCTGTTAGGAGGGGTGGAGGCATTTCCCACCGTGTATCCTCCATTGTAGGGTGTTGACCCTAGTTCTATTAGGAGGGGTGGAGGCATTTCCCACCGTGTATCCTCCATTGTAGGGTGTTGACCCTAGTTCTGTTAGGAGGGGTGGAGGTATTTCCCACCGTGTATCCTCCGAAACCTGAAGTCATGGGAGAACAGTGCTAGTTCACACTCCCCAAGACGTGTGATGATGACTGTCAGATGCCTGCTAGGGAAGCTTGGTCGAGATAGTGACACTTCCACTTACGGGTTCTATTTGGATTTAGGTCAATATAGTTGACGCTCCAAGATAGTCTAGCAGAGGAAGGATAGGAATGGAGATGGAAGTAGGTTAGGGAGGAAGGATGAGTAGTAATAGTTGAGACAATATGGAGATCTATCTTATGGTCGAATTTGATGTCTTCCTTTCAAAAAAAAAAAAAAATGTGTATATATGAATATTCATTATTACGTAACTAAACCATAGTTGTTTAAAATAAAATTATTAAACCGGATAATTATAATTAATGAATTTCTCAAACAATTGATTGGTTGTTGTCTTTTATAAAAAGGACTAGCCTTGTTGACTGGGTTGGATGCATACATAAATTACTAAAGGATGACAGTTTTGATTATTAGTACATACACGAGATTTGCATGTACTAGCTACACATGCATCTCTTGTACATGTACACTAGTATGTATGAGATTTCTTGACTTACTTACTGATAATGTCAGTTACTTGTTATGAATGTGTGAACTATGTTCTTTTCCTTTGTACCATA
>CBVK0100852110.1:0-10615 GCA_900067695.1 Picea abies | reverse complement strand
CGAGATCTACACTCTTTCCCTACACGACGCTCTTCCGATCTCACATGAATATGAAGATGATGATGATGACAATGAAGATGACAATGATGATGATGATGATGATGATGACAATGACCATGAAGATGACGATGATGAATATGATGGTGATGGTCGTGACAACAAAAATGTTAATTATGTTGAAAACAATGACGACTATAACAATGATGACGATGATGACGATGAAAATGACAATGACAATGATGACGATTGCGATGAAAATGAAAATGATGACAATAATGATGATGAGGGGGACTAGGCTGACGATAATGTTGATTACTAGTGGTGACGATGAGGACAATGATCATGGCGATGCTAATGATGACGATATGAATTTGATCATGACAAGGGAAATGAGATGATGGTGACAATGTCTATAACGATGACGAGTGCGACAATGAATATGACGATGATGATGATTACAATGAGGATGATGATGATGAAAATGAAAATGACCACAACGAAGATGATGATGATGATGATTATGGCAATGATAATGTTAATTATGTTGAAATCAATGATGATGATGATGAGGAGGAGTAAGACACTGACAATGTTGATTACTAGTGTTGACAATGATGATGAGGACAATGATTAGGACAATGGTGATGATGAAGATATGAATTGATCATGAAAATGGAAATGAGAATAATAATGACAATTACGATGAAAATGAAGACGGTGATGATATAAATCATATAAAAGATACAATGACATACCTCCTACATTTCAACATTTATGAAATATCATTCATTATATTTTTCATCATCCAACTCTACATATATATCATCTGGTCCAGAATTGATGTTGAAAGGATTGGCGATATCAACAATTTCATCAATGTCATTTTTGATAATATCGTCGTTAACATCATCATCAAGATCAACATTATCATCTACATTTGGCTCAACTTCTTTGACTTCTTCATCTGACAGTACATCGATCTCATGCTCCTGTGCATCTTAGTTTTCTTCAATATCATCTTATTTTGGTACATTATACTTTACAGGGCTTTCCCTTGGATCATATCTAACAAAGTACAACTAAATTGCTTTACTTGGAACCTTTGAATAAAATACTTGCTCACATTGTATTGGAAGAACACAAGTTTCTATACTCGGCTCAAACATCCTTGTATTAACCATGGACAATGCTCATAACTCAAACAATGTCTTTGAATTGTTTTTCTTACAAGTCTTCTTCCATTCAATCCCCTTCATTGATTAGAAGGGAAATAACATTTCCCATCACCCTATGCCTCAAATGTCTCCCTTAACCTAGCAACTATCCTTTCACTCTCTTCACATGTAATCCTCAGCATTGGGATTTCCTATATTTACAACAAAATCCATTGAAGCAATATAAGTACAATATACAAATATATTCTTACGATAAAAATGCCATTGAATATTGACCCCATATGTACTAGAGAATTAATTCATTGTTTTCATAGATTTATTAAAGGTTTATAACAATTTACTCAACACTTAATCAGGAAATCAAAACCATACATTTTTACCACATAAGTTCCAAAGCTTCACTATAAGCAAGTAATAAAATCAAACAATAAAAGATAATTAGGCCAAGACAAATTGTATAGTAATTAAATGGAATTGAGTAGACATGTTCATACCTATTTTCTAGGCAACAATTTGTGTCCTCAAATAAAAGAGGGTCTAAGGGTTATGGATCCAATGTGGTTATTTAATGGGAGACAAAGAAATATTACAAAATTGTAACCTTCAAAGTACAAAATCTAAGCTATGCAGATCATTATATTTGATACAAGTAGTACATAAAAAAAATACTAATAATTCATGAAATGAACAATGAGAATAAAAAGATTTTATAATTGTCTCACCTATAATGAAATAGTTGAAATCACTCACCATCGTTAGTCTTCCGATGAACACTGATTATGTCAAAGTTGACCAATTCGATCATTAAATCATTTTCAAACAGGTAGATGAAATTATCTAGGTTCTTCGATAGATAGATGAGCTATCATCGCAAGATCGATGAATATAGAAGTTCCTTGCAAGTACAATTTTCATCGAGGATCCCATAAAAAAATGATTAAAATTTTGATAATTCTATCGTAATTTGTGACAATATGATTAATGTTATCCTTATCATCGTAAGGGTTTTTCAAATTTTGACCCCATATGTAGTAGAGTGGCCCCCATTGATGTAGCTCTTCTTGTTACATATTCACCGACATAGTCCTCCCACACTTAAATTGAGGTAGACAAAGTAGCCAATTTTTTGATTGGATCCAACACCCCCAACAACAATTCCATGGTATCTTGGAGAAGGCCAATGCTAAGTACAAGCAATGACATGACTAGGATTAGGTTTCACACAAGTTTCATGTTGGTGATAAGGTGTGGTTACATTTGTAGAAAAATAACATCACAGGTACCCACAATAATATTGGAACACTCTAATATAGGCCTTGCACCATCATAAAGGATATGGGTGAAAATGATTTTGAATCGAGTATTCCTTTGTTCCTTGGCTTGCACCTAGTATTTAATGTGGAATTGCTTCGACCATATTTCCCACCTCTACTAGACACCTCAGAGGTGGTTGAGAAATTGACCCCTAAAAAACTCAATCCCAACTACATTGAGCAAGCTATAGTGGATTAGATCATGGATAGTAATATGAAGGGAACCCACCAACAAAAAAGAAATCTCTATCGGGTTATCAAAGCAAGATAACTTCTTCAGCAAGGAAAATTCCTCACCAAGATTAAGATTCAATAAAAGTTTCCCCATCTAATATGAGAAATTGACACAATGGGGACCATTTCTTCCTAAGGGGGAAGGATTGATCTAGGTGGATATCAGTGGCCACCCACCTCTTCCATTGACTCAACATGGTTCTCCATCTTGGAAATTTGATTATCATTTTTGGTCCTAAACTTCCAGGGCTGTTTTGAGTCCCTACATGATTTTTTTGAGAAATTTAGGGGCCACAAATTGTAGTTCTTCATTAGATATTTCCCATGAGCTTATTTTTTCCCCAAATGGAGATAGTATGAAAAACAATTTCCCTTAGGAGTTTGATGTGAAAAATCTCTCTATGGTATGGGGTAAACCACAACAGATGGAATGACTACAGAAATAAAATCTAATCCCAAGTATGTTATATAAATGAAAATGCTAACAAGACAAGATCAATAGCCTACCTCGTCTGAACATTCAATGAAGGCCACTGTTGAGCACACAACTCAAATATTTATACCTGCAACTTGTCCTCAATAACCAAGATACAAAAGCATATAATGATAATATATAATGTTGTCATATAAAATAGCATAATCCATTAACATACATGAAAAATATGCCCATGGAATAATAATTCAAATATTTTCAAGATATCAATTGGACGAGAAAAAAGAATTTCTATTGAAAATGATCAACATAAGTGTATAAGTGACAAAATTCTATGTTGACACATCTAGGAACCGAGAAACTAATTCCCTTCTAGCTGGGCCTCCACCACTTCAATCCCCCACCAAAGGAAGCTAATATAAAGGAAATAATGAGGTTCTCCATAAAAGAAGGAAGAGTTTGGGGGATGAACAATGATTTAAGACTTTAAAGGATAAAGGGAAGTAGACTCAATTTGAAGTGAAAATTTCTCTAGAGTATCTTTGCTCTCAAAAGTTGAATTATCCCCTCTTCCACAGCTTGGATATGGCTCAATTTATAACCTTCAAATGGAATTGAAGGGGTGAGTCAGAACGATTCCAGTATATGGAAGGTCAAGGATTATGGATCTCGTGAAGTGACATGGAAACCCAACACAATTTTAAATTTTGAGCACCAAACTCGATGTACATGGGTTGTAGTGGTGCAACCTGCATATACGCATGTTGTCTAACTGGTAGGGAGCATATATGTGGAAAAATATGATTTTTTGGCTTTGGGAAGTACAAAAGGGGACTTCAAGTCTGCATAGGGAAATGGAAAGGCCATCCAATTAAGTTTCACAGGGTGATGCAAAATTTTCTATAACAGATGCCCCCTAATGTGTGAGGTCATAGGAGTATCTGCGATGGTAAAAATACATTATAATTCCCAGAAGTGGAGTAATGGAGACTTAGATTGAAGTGCTAGTTTCTCATGAGAAAATTACAGTTCATAACGACTTTGTACACATGAATGCCAATTTGAATTACACTGCAAATCCATGTGGAAATATACCAAATAGTTGTTCATGTCCATGAATAGGAAATACAAAGTAGACACATGCCATAGGCTATCATAGTCACGAACAAGGCCCAGTGGAAAACCAGTCTCAAAATCAATTTGAAGATATCTGTATATAATGGATTACAATCTAATCTCCCATGATCACTGAATTCATATAGGTATTGGTCCAATGAAATACAAAAATAGAATATGAATTTTTCTACTGTAAGCTAAACCTCTTCTACACTATTCGCCAAAGGTGAAATTCTACATTATGTGAATATAGGATTTGATGTCAAAAATAATGAGACTTCATTTGATTACCGATCATTAAGGTATATCGTTAACAAATCTGAGACAACCTACCAATAATGAAAGTAGGTATCAAGACAGTGAGTACATTCTTACAAGTGTGAATAAAGGTGTCGAGGTAACACTTGAAGAATCCATAGATCATGAGACATTGATGTATTCCCAACTATCGATGGCGGGAGAACTTGCCACTGATGACTGCAAGCCTCTAGGTACTCATAGGACTCTAGGTCTCATTTCTAGGATAAATGAGTTGAATTGTATAGAAAGAGACCCGCTGAAAGGAGAGCATTAAGGAATCTCTCATCAGTCAACACGAGGTACAAAGAAATATCTTGATGATTTGGATGAACTCAGACGAAGAGGATGTTAAGGAACCAATGACCTTGTGCATCTTTTGCATGCACTAGGTGCAAGTAGTGCACAAAAAATACCCTTTGAATAGCAACCAATATGGAAGATTACTGACAAAGGTGAGGAAACCACCAATAAGGCTAATGGAATCCAAGAAACTACACAAATCCCAATGTGTGAATATATTTATTTCCATTGAACAAAAGGGAAACCTCCCATTCAACGACCAATGAGGAGATGTCGATTGTTGTGTTCAAGTTTACCTACCCATAATGAAAGTAGGACCAGAGTGCATGGTAGGACTACAAATTCATGTAACTCTAGGACACACTAAGGGCATGGCTGACATGCAAAGTCAAGAGTTCTAAGAAATGGCCAACACATGCTTATAAACTTTTTTTGAAAAAGAGCATGAGACATATGGAGGACTCCAACAACGTAGAATTAATGATGAAACTTCGTGATGCAGGAGGCATTAATCCAACTCTCCACAGGGACTAGAATAATAACCATTCGAAGGACTAAACTCTAAGTAACAAGCTCAACTTTCTAAGGTCATGCTAAACCCAAACTTTGGATGATAATGGAACATAAATTTTGTGCTCTTTTCAAAGACGACACGATTGCTGCCAATATGAGATAATATTCCTTTCCCTCTCATATTTTTTTGTTTTTTCATAGGAAAATGAATGCTATGATACAAGAGAGGAAATGAATGTCGCGAGTAAGAAACTAGCTCCAAACAGTGGAACATACCTATGCTCAATGAAAGGAAGTGCATGCGAGGCATGGACACTCAGGGGGATGTTTCCTCTTAAGGTACAAGGTGTCAAGTTGCAAAGGATATAAACAAGTCTCTACTTGGCTAGTGATGCAAATTGATGAGGTAAGAGGCTTATAAAAAGAAAGCATGAATCAGAAATAGGCTCAATACTGCAAGCAAGGTAATGGAATGCAATTACAACTTAACTCCAAATAATGTTATTTTTAGTAGGTTTAGTCCCCTAGGCCCGAAAATGTATAAAACAATACCCATGAGAACTCTTCTAGCCAATATTGACTAGAGTGTTCCTTTTCCTAAATTAGTCTACTTGGTCTGAAAAAGGGTTAAACTTACACCAAATAGACATCCTTTCAAATCCTTTTAACGAGTGTGAAAGAGACAATTTCACTTGACAATATTTTCTCTTTTGAGAGAGTCGGAAAAGATCTTAACTAAGACTTGAGAATGTTGTTCTAAGAAGCATATCTTGGGGGAGGCCAGGGCTCCCGTGCAGGAATTATGTCAAAAGTCAAAAACTCACAGGTAGTTGACACAAGCTTGGGAGAACCCAAAGCTTGCCAAGTCGAGGAGGATAAAATACTTTCAGAGGATCCTTCATCTAAAATATATCGAACAATGACCCTTATCTGGAAGGGTGCAGAAGAAGGAAGGTGAGGCTCTACAATATCATTCCAATCAAAGGAAACCACCTTAGGACTTGGAGAGAGCGTACTCGAGGAGAGTGGAATGCTCCCTTGTTCAGAAGGTACATAACTAGAAATTCTAAGGACATGGTCGAAAGATGCATCACCCCCCAAAAGAAGAGTGGGATTGACTGAAGATTGCATCAACAATGTCACTTCCTTAGACTTGTCACTCTCCAAGAGAAGAGTGGGATTGATCTAAGATTGCATCGGCATGCCCACTTCTTCAACTATTGGTTGAATAGGATGTGAGACAACATGCTTAAGAGACACATCACTCCCAAAAATAGGAGTGGTGTTGGCTGAAGATTGCATCGACATGACCGCTGGTTGAAAAAGATACGAGACAACATGGTTAAGAGACGCATCACTCCCCAAAACAGAAGTGGTTTTGGCTAAAGATTGCATCGGCATGACTGTTGTATCAACCAAAGAAGGATTAAAATTTTGGGAGACCAATGATGACTCAGAACCCAAAGGGCACCCAGGCAAGGACCGAGCTTCTCTTACCACAACAGTAGTAGGGCATAAGTGAGTTAGATGATATCATTTGCAAATCCTATAAAAGTAACTTGGGCTTACGTCCTATATGTTGAGTCTTGTCAATCATATGAATGCCCCCAACATGACTTGTAGTGGTTGCTGACATGATTCTAGCATGACTTGTAGAGTTCAGTATCTTATCTTCAACATGAATTGCAGAGGTTGTTAACGAACCTCCAACATGACTAGTAGAGGTTGGTGATGAAACCCCAACATGACTAGAAGAGGTTGGTGATGGATCCCCAACATGACTAGTATAGGATGGTGATGTATGTGCAGTGTGAATCATAGTGAATAGAGTTGTGCCCCCAACACGACATGCAATAACTGGTTTCTAGTCTTCAACGTGACTTGCATAGGTTGTTTACCTATATCCAACATAACTAGCAAAGGTTGGTGATGTATGTGCAGTGTGACTCGTAGTGACTGGACTTGTGCTTCCAACATGACTTGCAATGGTTGGTTGTGGCATAAGACCAAGGTTGCAAGAAAGACTGGTTTTGAGATATTGCGGGCCAGGAAGGGTTTTGGTATACACCATTTCCCTATGATGCAGGAGCATCGCCAACAAAGCATGTGTGGAGGATAGTTGGGTGCACTAGCATGCATTTTGAAGAATTTTGAATTCCAAAATTGGTGTATTAATGTAATATCTAGAAAAGATTTTGATTTATGAACATATTTAATGTTTGTAGGCTGAGTCATCTCATAAGATTGATGATGGAATGTATTTTTCTTTAATGTTAAAGATTGTAGTACAGATCTAGAGCTTTTTCTCATATTTGTCTGACTCGAATATTTATTGTAATAAATGTTAAGTAGTTTAATTATTTTATTTCAATAGGATAACCTAGATTAGTTGGAGGGAAAGGCTCGAGGAGCCCCTCTTTTATAAATATTTGTAGTGTTGCCGAGAGGAGGCTGTTGAATTTATTGTGTAGGTTTCCATTGTAGTTGTTGTTGTTGTTGGCTCTCTAGTTTTTGATGAGTTGTTGAATCTATTGTATATGTTGTATAGTACTCAAGAACAATGTAAGAATACATGTATATGACTATTGAATGAATATAACATAGGAGTATTGTTCCAAATGTATGGGGTTCTTGTGTCTATCTAGATGAATGAATGGTAGAACTTTTTCTTATTTGAGTTTCTCTTTTATTCATTGTTCTTATGGTTTATGAATGCAATTACATGGTTGAATGTATGAGTTTCTATGAAGATCGAATAAGTTTCAATTGTTTCTCTTCTGTGAGCGAGTGTAAGGTGTGCATAGCGTACACAAGGTATGCATGACTGAGTCTGTTTCGACTCGAAGCTCAAAAGAGGTAGCATGGAACTTATGTATGCAAAGAGTGCATAGGCATCTGCAAGGAGTGTGTGATCGAGTCTGTTTTGACTCAGAGGTTTAGTTGTGATAGTTGAAGTTGGCGCGTAGGAGGAGTTATGCTCAAAGTCATATTGTTTAGGAGGAACAATCGAGAATAAAAGAAATGTTTCAAGGAGTGTAAGTTCATCCTTTAGTGGTTAAGATTAAAGGAAGTTTGTCTGCAAGGAGTGAGTGACAAAGTCTCAGATTCATAAGCTCAGGGGGATTAGTGTGAATTTAGTCGTAGAAAAGTGGTTGGAGAACAATCGCAAAGTGTGTGAAATCATCCACAAAGAATTTGAGTTGTGGAGGAGAACCTATTGTAAGGGATGAACAGGCTAAAAATTCGACTAAGTGTCGAAAGAAGCATTCAGAGGAACAAGGAAATTTGAGGAATGGCAAGCTCAGGAGGGAGAGCGACGATAAATATTCAAAGGGAAGAACCCTTTAAGGTTTCTCAAAATAAATTATCCATATCCATTCCAGAGGGAGGCAAGATTGTTCCAGGCCATTGGATTATGGAGAATTATGCGGAGGTTATCCGTAGAGCGTTTTGGCACTTCATGGTCCGGGAAGTTTGGACATGTTGTAAGAACAAGAGTTGTAAAGTCGCGAAGAGATCTCAACCATCGGCTGCAGAGAGGACACATGGGAGTAGATTGGGAAATATGGAAGTTGAAAGTCTAAAGGTTTGTGTGTGAGGTGATCAAGAGTTTCATGAAGTTGCAAAACCCGAAATAGAGTCAAGCCGTCAAAATCCAAGGAGACACACAACAGGGATCCATAAATTCAGAGGAGAGCGCTTTGGAAAGAACTGAAGCCAGAGATCGTGATATCCCTGAAGCCCAAAATCGTGAAGGGGATGGTCCATGATCATAGCTCGTGGTCACTTAGGAGGAAGATTCTAGTGCGGGGTTAGCTCTCACAAATTTTGGTGTTTCCAAGAGTGTTAGAGAGCGGAGTCTCGGGTAGTTTGACCCTGCGGGTAACACTATAGGGACCTGTGTGTTGAGCATTTGACGTCTATTGAAGGCCCAAAGAGTCAATTTGACTCAAGAGTTTGAATATCCAAGACCAGGAGGTCGAGAAGCCCGTAGAGGAGAAGGAGGGTGTGCATCAGAGGGTATTGGAAAGGCTCGAAGAGCCCCTCTTGTATAAATTCTTGTACTTTTGCCGAGAGGAGGCTGTTGAATCTATTGTGTAGGTTGCCATTGTAGTTGTTGTTGTTGTTGGATTTCTAATTGTTGATGACCTGTTGAATCTATTATACATGATGTAGAGTACTCAAGAAAAGTGTATGAATCCATGTATATGAATATTTAATGAATATAACAGAGGAGTATTGTTCCAAATGTATGGTGTTTTTGTGTCTATCTAGATGAATGATTGGTAGAACTTTTTCTTATTTGAGATTATTTGTTATTCATTGTTCTTATGGTTTATGAATGCATTTACATGTTTGAATGTATGAGTTGCTGTGAATATTGAATAAGTTTCAATTTTTTCTCTTATGTGACCGAGTGCAAGGTGTGCATAGCGTCTGTAAGGTGTGTGTCACCGATTTTGTTTCGACTCCAAGCTCAAAAGAGGTAGCGTGGAACTTATGTATACAAAGAGTACATAGGCGTCTGCAAGGAGTGCATGATCGAGTATGTTTTGACTCAGAGGTTCAGCTATGGAAGTTGAATTTGGCGTGTAGGAGGAGTTATGCTCAGAGCCATATTGTTCAAGAGGAACAATCAAGTGTAAAAGAATTTTTTTAAGGACTGCAAGTTCATCCTTCAATGGTTAATATTGAAGGAAGTTTGTGTTAGAAAAACAGGACCGCGGAGCAATAAAATAAAACAAATGCAAAAACAAAACACAGAAGACACACAATACAAGAGAGACACAGATTTACATGGTTCACCCAGTGTGGGCTACGTCCACTATAGAAATTGCTAGGTCCTTCCTTTATTATTATCCATCAAATGAAGGGATACAACCTATAGAAAAAATAGTTGTAACTTCCTCTTCTTTCTCTCACAGTCTCCTCTCTCAGAATACAATATTCACCATCATCCATAGCCGCAATACATTTCCCTGATAAAAGAGGGTTGCCTTCTAAGGAAAAAAACCCTAACATAATCTCTACCGTTAGATCTGCGACCTTATAATGAACAGTCTAGATTTAAAATGAAATTACAATATACTTTTACAAGGCAATTTTTGCTTCGGGGGCTTTGCCCCCGAACCCCCGCTGGGGGCCCAATTGCCCCCAGACCCCCCAATCGGGGGGATAGCCCCCCAGGACCCCACAGAGGGGGTACCCCCTCTCTGCACTCCCCCGCGTGG
>CBVK0100852109.1:0-10615 GCA_900067695.1 Picea abies | reverse complement strand
TATATATATATATATCCTCTTCAAATGATGTTCTTTATATAGAAGAATATTACATATATATATACATTTGAAGAGGATATTCTTCTATATAAAGAACATCATTTGAAGAGGATATATATATATATATATATACAAATGATGTTCTTTATATAGAAGAATATTACATTTTCTCACATACACTTTTACCTCTAATGCTTCTTCCTTTTATACCTCTCCGTGTCTCTTCATGAAGAGTGGTGAGGATTCCAAGGGACACACCGATCGTTAATTAAATAATCAATTTCCTTTTTTAATTCTCCCGAAGAAGATTCCGTGGTTTTGGTAACCCATGGTATTTGCATGGTAAATGTTTCTTCAATAATTTTTTCTTTACTTTGGTAAGTCTTTCTTCGGTAAATCTTTATTTAGTAAATCTTTCTTTACCAGATTATTTGTATGTAAATATATTTACACAAAAGTTCAATGACAATATAAATATCATATGTCTTCTTTGAAATCAATGATGATATGTTCAACAATATCCCCCTTTGTCATTGATGACAATCCTGCAACGAAACACATAATCCACCAGGAATAAAAATAATTCTCCCCCTTGTTGCAATACTCCCCCTGTCTGTAACTCTCCCCCTTTGACATCAATGGAAAATAGATGCTCCCCTTGAACTTGTGCTTCTCCTTAAGCACTTATTGACTAGACGAGATGGAAATTACTCCCAATTGTTGTATGAGATATTCAAACATATCTTTAGGAAGGGGTTTTGTGAAAATATCCACAATATGTTCTTTGGTGATAATATATTCCAACTTGAAATTTGTTCGGCTACTTGTTCTCTTAAGAAGTGATACTTGATTGTAATATGCTTTGTTTTTGAGTGCATAACAAGATTCTTTGAAATATTTATTACACTTTTGTTGTCACAAAGTATTGAGATTGGACAATCATATTCTACCTTAATATCTCTCAATGTTTGCTTCATCCAAAGAACTTGTGTGCAACATGATGTTGTTGCTATATACTCGACCTTTCATGTGGATAGAGAAACTAGAGGTTGTTTCTTGCTCAACCAAGACACTAGACTCTTGCCCACAAAGAATTCTCCTCCACTTGTACTTTTCTTATCATCAACACTGCCTGCCCAATCCACATTCGTATATGTTGTCAGAGTAAAATATTTACCTCTTGAGTCCACAAGCCAAAGTCCAAGTTGCCCTTTAGATATCTTAATATTCTTTTCACTACTTCCACTTGAGTCTCTTTTAGTGAAACTTGAAACCATGCAACCAATCCTACTGCTTGCATAATGTCCAACCTTGATTCCACCACATATAGTGGGCTTCCAATCATTGATCAATACAATGTTTGATTTGCTTCCAAAGATTCATCATCTTTTCTCAATTTACAACCTCTGACCATGGGTGTGCTGACCGATGCACAATCTTCCATTCTCAAATTCTTCAACATCTCCTTGATATACTTGGTTTGTGAAATGATAATGCCTTTGTCATATTAAGAAATCTATAAACCGATAAAGAATGATAGTTCACCAAGCATAGACATCTCAAATTCCTTTTTCATTTCCTTTGCAAACTCTTGGCACATTTTGTTTATACTACCTCTGAAAATGATGTCATCTACATAAATAACAACAATTAACTGATTTTCATTTTCCATCTTGATGTAGATATTATTGTCTGCAATTCCTCTTTTGAAGCCTTGTTGTTGTAGATATTTATCAAGTCTTGAATACCAAGTTCTAGCGGCTTGCTTTAGCCCATAAAGTGATTTATTCAATTTCCACACATGATCTTTATTTTTTGATAAAAATAACCCTTCGATATGTTCACTGTATACTTCTTCCTCTAGATTTCTATTAAGAAAGGATGACTTGACATCCACTTGATATACTTTGAAGTTCTTGAAACACACAAATGACAGAACAATTTGATAGCTTCTAGTCTTGCAACTGGGGAAAAGGTTTCTTCGAAATCAATACCTTCAACTTCAACATAGCCTTTACAAACCAATCTTGGTTTATTTCTGATTACTTTCCCATATTCATTCAAACTGTTCTTGAAAACCCACTTGGTGCCAATCTCATTTTTATCTTTTGGCCTTGGAACAAGTTCCCATGTTTTATTCTTCTTGATTCAATTTAGCTCTTCTTCCATAACATCAATCCAATGCTTATCTTTTCTAGCTTCTATAAAGTTCTTAGGCTCTATTTTAGATAGCAAGGGGAAGTTTGCATGTTCTGGTGCACTTTCTAGTCTTCTTCTAGTCTGAACTCTCGTATCTTTATTACTAAGAATCAGATTTTCCGAATGATTCTTTTGGAAAAATCTATATGGTGCCTTTGTGTTTTGATGTTTTGTTCCTACTTCTTCTTCTTCTTTGCAACTCGTCTCTTCTGGTTGTTCATTTTTTTGTGATTTCTCCCTTTGTGGCCTTGCTTAATCGAGTTTTACATTTGCACTTTATACAATTTTGTGCAATATTTTATTTTAAAATCAATAAGCCTTTCTTCTAGATGAATAACTAAGAAGGATACCTTCGTTAGCTTTGGAGACATATTTTCCGAAATCCTCATCATCTCTCTTTATATAGTACTTTGTCCCGAAAAATTTGAAGTATTTAACTATTGTTGGTCTACCCTTCTGATGCAGACCCCCCTATTCTCCCTCGGGGCTGCACGACCTCCTGGTTAAGGATCTTAATCTCCTCAAGCTAGATTAGCTCCTCAAGACCTTACTGGTCTCAAACTAAATCAAACACAAGCCTTGTTATCACCCGAGGTGCATGCCGTATAATGCCCGCCTCGCTCCAGTCTGATTGTCATTCGTCGTCCCTCAATTTTTCACGGTCATGATCCGATCATTACCGATTTGTTCATCGATCGACAATTCACAGTGATTGTGGGGCACCAACGTGCTCACTCTTTATCTGAGGGCTCAATATTCACAATCAGAAAAGTACTCGCCCAAATCGATCTAATCGTGGTCATTGATCACCCATCCTAATGAGATCAATGACATTAGTGAATTGCGGGCCGTGAACTAGCAAGTCCGCTAATTTCACCTCCACGCTCCGCAATGATTCCCCACCATTGATTTCTGTTCACAGATCGACAGGTACCTGCGGGCCCTACTTTCTTAACACTTTTTTCAAATCTCCACACCAATAGGCGCTAGCTCCTTCCACTAGCCTTTCTTTGCATGTGACCTCGGGCTGTGAACCGGGGCTTGACCTCTTGGCTCTTCATGACTTTGAAACTTTTAACCGAGACTAGATCAACAATCCACATCCCCCTTCACAACCAACGATTGAGATCTACTTCGAGGTTCCGCACTTCAGAAGTTCGTAATGTTCCAACCTCCATTTTTCCCCAGAGTACTCCGTACCCAAATTTCTATATCATGCGCCATGCGTCCACCCAAATAAATGGCTCAATCCACTTTGGGACTTCAACCTTCAGAAGTTCGAACATTCCTGCATCTTTTTCCCCCGCTGAAGTGTTTTCTTCTGGAGTTGAGAATCGTGCACCACATGTCCTTCCCGATCAACAGTCCTAGTTCACTTTAGGATTTCGGCCTTCAGGAGTCTCAACCTCTCCATCTTCTCTTTCTCCTAGAGTCATTTCACCTAGAGTTCACGATCTGTTGATGTGTGCCTCCCACAGATCAATGGCTACAAACCACTTCGACTATTCAGGCTTCGAGAGTTTCAAACTCTCTGCCTTCACTTTCTCCTGGAGTGCTTTCACCTGAAGTTCACGATCTGTTGATGCATTCCCTTCTGGATCTGACGACTACGATTCACTTTGTCTATTCAGGCTTCGAGAGTTTCAACTCCTCCACACTCAATTTCTCCTGGAGTGCTTTCACTTTGAGTTCGCGATCTGTTGACACCTGCCCTTCTGGATCTGACGGCTACGATTCACTTCTGCTATTTGGGCTTTGGGAGTTTCAACTCCTTCGCACTCACTTTCTCCCAAAGTGCTTTTAACTGAAGTCGACGATCTGTCGATGCGTGTCCCCCACAGATCGATGACTGCAAATCGCTTCGACTCTTCGAACTTCGGGAGTTTCAACTTTTGCACACTCGTTTTCTCTTGGAGTCTTTTCACTCGAAGTTGCAGATCTTACGCCACTTGTCCCTCTGGATGATGGACGGTCCCTAACCTTTTCGGGACTTCGACGAATCCTCACTCCTGTGTGTACACATAGAATCAAAGATCACGCACTTTGCCCATATCCAATGATCTGAAATGATTTTGCTTCTTCCTGGACAGATCTTGATTGATAACTCGTGAAACCTTGAGAGCTTCGCTCCCTTTGAAGATTTCTCCCTGCTATCTCTCTTAAGCTTTATTTCTCAAACCCTTTGACTCCTCAGAGGGCTGCTTCGACACTTAGCCTAACTTTGAATCTATGCACTCCTTGCAATAGATTCTTATGCAAGACTTAGCTTCTTGCGGACGACTGTGCACACCTTTCAACAGTCCCTTTGCACTCCTTGCAAATGGAAATTTCACACTATCTCTTCTGAGCTTCTGAGTCGAAATAGACTATGTCAACACACTCCTTGCAGACTGTATGCACACCTTGCATGAACTCAATGAAGAGAAACAATTGAAACTTATCCAAATACTTCACAGTTTCAAATACTCAATAACATAACTCATTCATTCCTGAAAACATAAAATAATAAGGAAACTGTAAACAGTAGCAACACCCTACATTGGATCAATATCCATATGTTATATTCATTCAAATGTAAATGGATACAACTCTGATAAAGAAATCTTACATTCAGTAACAATTATCTCCTACTAATCTGCAACAACCTTATTCAAGCATACAATGTGTCTACTTATACAAGAGGTCCTCTAGGGTTTCCTCCAACTACCTTTCTGATCGAAGTAAAATCTTACAACTACTTAGTCCTATTACAATAAACATCTGTGACAAACAATTTAAGGTGAATGTTTAGATCAACGCTAAAATGGATTAACTCAAGGACAATTTGATCTCTCCTGGTTTGACGCAATCGTTCAACCTTCGACCATTTAAAACTTCTCCGATTCATCATTTAATCAAAAGTTCTTTGAGATACGCCATCTTTCAAATTTAAAATTTTACTCAAAAGGCGCACTAGGCGTTGTCTTGTCATCCCATGTGGCTTTGCTGACGATGCTCCTACATCATACTCCACTGCTGGGAAAATCATGAGCTCCTTTGCTATATTGTTGAAATCCCCCTATATCCCAAACTCTTCTTTGGAGTTGTCCATCTACTCCTTTTCCTTGCTGCTTCTTCTACCTTACTGCTCCTATAGGTTCCTTTCTATTCCATCCTTCCTTGCTGACTACTTCTTGTGCGACTTCCAACATCAATATTTTAACCTCCTCTATCACCTCTTCCAGCTGGTCCAATGGATGGCTCTTCTCCTTCATCTCATTCTGTTACATCTCCCTTTCATCAACTTCCAACTTGACTTGTTGGATTAGCTGACTTTGCATCTTTACCCTTCTCTCCAGGGCCTTCAGTTCTTCACACAGATGATAAAAATCCATGCTATCTGCTACTCTCTTCTCTTCTGCTGCAGTTTTTAGTTCTGCAGTTATCTCCTTCTCAACTTCTAGCTGAAAATGTTTTTCCATTCCTCTGACTACTCATCTCCTTCTATTATAGATCCCAATTCTAGAGTTGCCTCATGTTCATCTCCCTGGCTGAAATTTTTGAGCAATTCCACCGAATGCTCTTCTTTCTCCATCTCTTGGGCACATTGAAATGTGTGCTATTGCTCCTTCTTACCAATATGATCAATCTGACCCTTCATGTTATCTTCATCTTTTGTGGCACTAGCTAGCTACTCTGCTGTAGATTTCAGTTCTGCAGTCTCACCACTGAGCTGCTGCTCAACTTCCTCTTCTGACAGATTGAATTCTGTTAGCTCCTCCACTGGCATATCTCCAGTTTCCTCCAGCTGTTCCTTGGACTGGTATGCTCCTTAGCCTTTTTCCAAACTAGCCTATTGGAGGGCTTCCAATTCTTCGCATATATCAACAAAGTTTATATTGTTTGCTTCCTCTTCATATGCAATCTCCAGTGCTGCAATCATCTCCTGTTCAACTTCCTGGCTGAAAATTTTGAGCCATCCCTTAGAATTCTCCTCTTCTTCTCGTACATGGGTAGACTTTAGTATCTGTTCCATTTTCTCCTTTATGACTATTTCCACCTGCATCTGCAACACATATGCTAGCCTCTGTTTGGCTACTTGGCAGGAATATTTTGATTCCTCCAATGATCAGAATGCACCTCTGATCTTCCTCTTTGATGGTGGAAGTATTTAAATTCTCATCATCTTCATTTATGGTCTAAAAACCCACATGAGTCTTCATACATATGAGGTATTTCTTCTGCCTCTCTGTCACTTGTCAACATTCCTTGTTGATATGAACTCTCCGCTGAGCTCCTGAGACTTTAAGACAGTCTCATTTTACTTCCCTTGCCCACCTGACAATCTAGGATTTATCCCCTGCCCTCCTGGCAGTCTATAAGATGTTCAATTGATCCCATCAAATTTCCCACCTGGAAATTTGAAAATTCATTTCTCCCCTCTTGGCAGTTTATGAGACGTTTAACTGATCTCCCTTCCTCATCACTAAGGATTTTCCCAACTTCTGGCTCACAAATGAAAATCAACTCCTCCTTTGTGTCATTGAGGTTTTCATCATGCCTCAACCACTTTCTCATCATTTGTTGTTGCTTTCTGGACAACAACTTATGGACAAGCCACTTAGCTTTCCTCTTCAAGGGCCATTCATATGTCAGAGTGCCTTTGCCTCCTACTGCATATTCAATGTCAGCTTCTCCATTTTTTCTTTGATCTCCTTGATCTCTTTCTCTAACTCAACTTTGTTTTTCTGTTGGTGGTCTTCTCCTTGACCACACCTATGGCCTTCAGTAGCCATCTCTGTCTGCCTCCCTCCTGTGGAAAATCTACTGATCACTCTTCAACTGAGAGAATCTCCAACTTTTCCCTGCAACCCACTTGGATTTCCATTTGTTGTTGTACACGTGCAACCATCATTCACATAGTATCACACTCTATTTCCTCTCTCACCTGCTATCTATAGGAAAATTTGTGCTTCTAATACTACTTGATGTTGCTAGACTACCTTTTCTCTTCATTGCCTGCTGTTTGCAAGAAAATTTCGACTCTGATAGCACTTGATGCAGACCCCCCTACTCTCCCTCAGTGCTGCGCGACCTCCCAATCAAGGATCTTAATCTCCTCGAGCTGGATTAGATATTTGAGACCTTATTGGTCTCAAACTAATTCAAACATAGGCCCTGTTATCACCTGATGCACATGTCGTATGGTTCACGCTTCGCTCCAGTCTGATCGTCATTCTTCGTCCCTTATATTTTCACGGTCATGCTCCGGTCATTACCGATTTGTTCGTCGATCGACGGTTCACAGTGATTGCGGGGCACCAATGTGCTCGCTCTTTATTGGAGGGCTCAATCTCCATAATCATAAAAGTACTTTCCAAACTCGATCTAATCTGTGGCGTGTCTGCCATAGATCGATGACTGCAAATCGCTTCATCTCTTTGAGCTTCGAGAGTTTCAACTCTTGCACACTCGTTTTCTCCTGGAGTGTTTTCACCTGAAGTTGCAGATCTTACGCCACCTGTCCCTCTAGATGATGGACGATCCATAACCTCTTTGGGACTTCAAAAGATCCTCTCTCCTGTGTATACATAGAGACTTAAATCTCGTGCACTTTGCCCATATCCCTTATCACGTGGCTTGAGCATTCATTGTCAATGTACCATTGATTTCCTTTATTTTTGGCATAAAGTGTAGTTTGTACAAGCATATATTTCTCCTTCTTATGCTCTTCTTGTTCCTGCTTGTTTTTCCAAACTTTTGTGGATTATTCCTTTTGTTTGGCAAGGGTATCTTTTTCCTTGTTTTATCTAGGAGATTCTATAGTGCCACTTCTACAAAAGCGTGCCATGTGCCCATAGTTGTTGCACTTATAACATACAACATTGCAATCAAACAAAGGGGCAAATGAATTATAGTTTCTATTTGAAAACCCAAAGGTACTTATCTTTTTGTTCCACATATAATCATTTCTTGCATGTTCTCTACAATCAATTGCTTTATGACCAAAGTGATTGTAAGAAAAAAAATAACCAAAGAAAGAGTATTGATACTGAGTTGTGTGAGGCCACCTTGGTGGAAAAGATCTTTTGAATTCATCCTTGTTGTCCTTGTGGGGAAGGTAAGGTTTCTATGGGACATCATTCTATTTGTTCCCGTTGTCTTCATTTTTGATGGAGATTTTAAGAACATCAACATAGCTTTTAGGTTTTCTTCATTCACCTTCTTTGGTGGCTTTGTAGCCTCATAGTTTGATTTTTTTTTAGGAGTCTATGATTCTTATCATAGCCAAGACCAATATTAATGAATGGTGGTCTTTGGAAGTTCATGATATCATGTAATATTTCAACACAATTTTAAAACTTTAAGCTTCTATTCAATTGAGTAGTTGACTTCTCCAATTCCTTTCTTAAAGAAAAAATTTCAGATTCTATCTTCTCACAATTTTCTTCCTTTTCCTTTAGCTAGATTCTCACCACTTCTTCCATCCATCTTGCCTCTTCTAGTTGAACCTTTAGGATCATGTTAGTATTTTCTGTTTCTTCAAGGCTTTGTGACATTTTGTCTTTTGAATCATGATCCTCTTCTTCATATTTCTTTAGCTGCTCCTTTTGTTTCAAATTCTTTTTCTTAAGATTCTTGATTTTGTCTAAGGCACAAATGAGTTCTTCTTCAAGATCCACTTCCCCATCTGTTTCAACATGTTATTCCCCTTCTAAATCCATATTTTCTTTCCCTTTGTCTTCATTAATTTTTGTTTTTATGGCCATGAAGAGAGCTTCTTCTCTTTCATTATTGGAGGTACTTTCATCGCTTTCTTTAGATGAGCTACTTTCCTCTTTGGAGTAAAGATTTTTCTTTTTCTTATGGAAGTTCTTCTCCTTTTCACGCTTACCCTTTTTGTGGTAATGAGGTTTTCTCTCTTTCTTAATGTTATGATCTTCTTCATCATTACTACTTTCATTTTTCACATATGGACACTTAGCAACAAAATGTCCTACTTTTCCACAATTAAAGCATTTAAAGGGTAACTTATCTTTATAATTTCCGAATCCTTTCTTGAGTTTCCTCACAAAATAGATTTACTTTGAACCCGATTCATCATTGGAGCGATCAATTGATTCCTTCTCTTTGTTCTTTTCCTTCTTTGAGGCTTTGAAGGTTGCTTCTCTCTTTGATGGATTTTATTTCTCTGTCCTCAATTCATATGCCGTGAGGACTCCATGCAATTCATTCATTGTCATTGAATCAAGAACCTTCATTTCTTCAATGGTAGAAGATTTGGAATCAAATCTTAAGGGGGGTGACATTAACACCTTTTGTACAATCATTGGTTCTTCAACCTTTTCACCAAGTCCTTTAATGGTGTTGAAAATTTCATCCATATGGAGGAGATAGGCTGCAACATTTTATTCTTCTTTCATTTTCAAACTCTCAAACTATCTTCTATGCATTTGGAGATTTTCCTTCTTGACCTTGTAATCACCTTCACAGATATTTTAAAGCTTGTC
Organism: Picea abies; assembly: GCA_900067695.1. Classification (NCBI taxonomy): domain Eukaryota; kingdom Viridiplantae; phylum Streptophyta; class Pinopsida; order Pinales; family Pinaceae; genus Picea; species Picea abies. Next base: position 926 of record CBVK0100852109.1, on the reverse strand, counting down.
CCAAATTTATTTTTCCGATTCAAAATGTATCACCTTGAAAAAATTGGATTCTTATAGACCACACAAGATGACATTCATGGATTTTGCATTATTTTCACTAGGCTTCTTCCTAGACGCATCTGTTGGTCGAGTTTTTGGGGCCATATAACCAGTCACGAATGATTTCCAAATATCAAACCCAAGAGCCATTAGATATGTTCACATCCTTATGCTCCATAATACATGGTTTTTTCGTCGAAAAATGGAGCTATGTTTGTGGAAAAAACTTCCTAACCAACCATGTGTTCTCTTGAGATCTACCTTCCAACGATTAGACTGTTTATGAAGGAATCCACTCTGATACCAATTGTTGAGCACACACTTATACTGATAGGGGGGAGGGGGGTGAATGAATATAAGACAATCGTTTACTTATTTAAACATTCATCAACCATAATAAAACATTCACACATATGATCTATCAATTACAGAACACAAAACAAAATATTTACGTGGAAACTCTTTCAGAAGAAAAACCATAAAAAATTCTCTTTATAATTATTTGTAGGACCAACCTATTGTTACAAATATTTGTAGGCACCAAACTATTGGAAACACCAATCCCCACTATTAGAAATCCTTGTAGGCACCAACCTAATTTTATGGATCTTCATAGGCACCAACCTACTGGAGACGCCAATCCCCACCGCTAAGCACCAACTTAGAAAGAGACACCAATATTATCGTATGAGTAGCACCAACCATCAAGTTACAAATTTTTCTTTAGTGTATATGACTTCTTCAAATGATGATGAACCTTTGCATTGCCTTCACCGAATATGCTCACTACTTCTTCACATATATATTCTTCTTTTCACAACTCTCCTTTTTTAGAATGATATTCAATTTTCACTCACTCACACACACGCACACACACATATCTATAT
>CBVK0100852108.1:0-10615 GCA_900067695.1 Picea abies | reverse complement strand
GAACTAATATATTAAATGCAAACTACTCTAACTATTCTATCTACAAACAATAAATTACTCTTATAATAACTCAAATCAACTATCTAATTATCAGTTATAATATCTCTTATTCACAAATGTATACTATGAACAATCTACAGATTTGATTAAAACCTGCAAAACTCATGTATTTTCTGCCCTATGACAGCCAAGAATCTCTTTTTTGATTTTTTGTATTTTATGAAAAAGAAATAAACATTACTGAAATTAAATAATCTAATATATTTACTGAAATTAAACAATCTAATATAAATCTAATTAAGATTACATCTAAATTAAACTACTTAATTGAAACAGTAAACAACAAACTAATTGACCTGGAAACGCTCCAAGTCTGCCTTGTGTATGATGACTTCTTAAGCTGGTTGGAGGAAGAAATTCACACCGTTTAGTCCTTAAGCTTCTCGTAAACGATCAGCTATGCTGCTTCTTGAAGTGTTTTACAGGACAAACAAGACATAAAAGAAAATCATAACAATCTTCTGATTATAAACTCCTGCAATAAGGGAAACCTGTTATGCAAGGACTTATATATAACAATTCAATCTATGAAGAAGACAAAGCTATCATTCACAAAATGAATCAACAACTGTTATGTCTTTTATCTATTTGGAAGAGACAAGATATGGATCACAGTAATAAAATTATATCATTTGCATTTGATTTAGATAGCTAAAGTAGTCATAAACCATAAGCAAAGTGATATACAAAACTTAAAACAAAGTGTTGATATATTGAAAAGAAAAAGCTATGACAAAACATCAATTCTGCTCCAGTTTGTATCAGAATTACATATCCTTGTTCTCCCACAACTGAGGATGAACATTATTACAAAAATCAAAAGTATATATAGGTTTCTTCACAAGGTAAAACTTCCTTGTGGATAATATCAAATAGTTTTACACAATTTGGGAGATATCCCAAAATCACCTAAACTAAGGAAATAAAATGCAAGTAGAATCTGTAAGACATCCCCTAATTGCTCATCATATCTATTGCCAATTCGAATTTGCCTGCAACAGAACACAAAGATCAAATTAGAAGGATTTTTATTAGGAAAACAATAAAAAAATGACTTTACAGACTTAGCTACAGAATCATCTGATTCTGTAGCTAGTCAAAAATAGCAAACAGGACCAGATCTCAATCAAATCAAATCGAATCATCTTTTAATAATCCTCAAAAATGAATTACTAATAATTCAAGTGAAATTATCATTTAAATCAAATCATATCAAAATAAATGCAATCGGAACAGAGTAAAGAATGCTCTGTTTTTAGTTATCATAAAATCAGGGCAAATAATAATCATACTATTTCGTATCGAAATGCAATTACAAGCCAATCGTATGATGTAATCCAAAATAGATATGATAATAATCGATCCTTATCACAATCGATTGGTTACAGCTATGTGGAATTCATATCGTTTTATTCAATTGTCAAAATGGACAGGCTGTTGCAATTACAATCAAAACAGAACATATCCATTAAAATTTGTTGTAGAATGTGGTTGTTGAGTATCGCATGGTGAACATACATGAAAAAAATAATGATCATAACCATCGTTGACTCATTATAGTCATAGCAATAAATCGATATCGTTCAATTAAATGCAAAGATAGGTAAATTGTTTAGAATGGAATCAGACTGAATGAGTAACAATCAAACGCATTTCGTTATTGAACACCACACAGTCAACAGACAGGGTCTTGATAGAGTCAACAAAATCCATAATATAAACCGGGCAAATAACTGAAATGAATAGGGCTGAGTTTAATTATAGACACAAATCGTAAGACTTGGATACGATCAATTTCATTCCTCAAATCGAATTCAAACGATATATTTGTTACAATCGAATACAGTCCAAATTGAGTCGGTTGGGTATAACAGCCACTATTCATATCTATTCGTAATTTGATTATGTAACAAAATGATATTCGAATTGGTCTGAACATAGAATACACAATCACAACAGCTAACCAATTTGCCCATCATATCGCACAGGATATAACCAAATCGAAAAGAGATATTGACTGTGTTCCAAGATTGGGATACCAAAATAACCTGTGTTTAGAAAAGATATCAATAACAGAGAATTCAAATCAAATCCAATCATGATCAATCAAATTAAATCTAATCAAAACCAATCCAAAAATTAATTAACAAAACTTATATACAACAAATGCATGACAGAGCAGGTCAACAATGTACACAGAGTTTATGAACGTGCCATATAGATGGGTGAAAGTTATACCAGTGAGATTGTTGAGGCTATGCCAATTTGGAATTGACGATTGTCGTGGCTGACTCGACATTCTTGAACAGAATTGAACCAGTTGTTCATTGCTTCTTGTCAGAGGGTTCCACCTTCGCGTTACGACCAGTGAGCTTTGCCACTTGGTTTTCCAAATCATGGATTCTGGATTGCAACATCGTCACATCCAAGTAGTATCTCTCCAACCATAACCCACATTGATCGCAAGGTGGAACAGCAGGTTGAGAAGAAGGGGGTTTCGATGATTCACCGAGGGTTCCACGAGGTAGTTCAATGCCAGGGAATTTAGGATCATCCCGCAGACAAGGTGGTAAATTCTTGACAAAGTCATATGCAGGCTTGTCACACAAGCCTTCCGAGTAAGGATACTCGTCGGCGAGAAAATGTTCAATCTCTGAATCAGAGTCTTCGCTGACCACGATAGGCTCAAAGTTGGCAGGGGGTTTAGGTCTATTTCTCGCCATGCGAGAGATTAAGCGAGCGTTTTTCTTGCCTTTAGCATTAGTTTTAGCTTTAGGTTTTTTGGTTGTGGGTTTAGCAATTTCAACCTATTTAGTCACAGCCATAGGCAAATTCGTAGGTGGGTCGGGTAGAGGATTGGGTAGCAAAACGCTATAAGGCACAGGGGGAATAGGCTGGGTTTCGGCCACCATAGGTTTATCAACCTGCGGAGGGTTTGATTCTTCAAAGCCATTACGACTGAGAAAATCATCCCAACAATCACGTCGTAATCCCAACTCATAAACCATAATCATTTTAATCAACCCCAAATGGAAGAGGTTGGTGTCAGCCTGGCTACGCTTGTACCTTCTAGCCATCTTGAACAAACTTCTATGCAGGTAGTGGGGCATACTAACTTCGAAACCCATAAAAACCATCAATAGACGAAGGTGAAACAAGAAAACAAACCCGTACATGCCCTCACAAGTAATGAATTGCTTGATTATCATTAGGAGATCATACCAGCGTGGTTTTAACATTTTTGCAGGCAAGCCTTTATCGCAGGAGTTCACCGTTCGAGACTAGAATAACAATGTCCATGGGACATCATCCACCTTGCAACTTTTGGACCACTTTTGTCCCGTAACAGGCAGGCTGGTTGCCAAGCTAAGAAACTATTCATTAATTTCAAGTTGCACATCTCCAACTTTGGCTCGGCAGCCATGGAATGATAACACAAATTGTCAAGCCACACTAGGGTTATGACCATCGAATTTCCTTATGAACGAGAGCCATCCGAATTTTTCCAGGTCACTATAAGTGCCATCAAACATCAGCAATGCTTGGCACCCATTGGGCTTGGCCCTTACGACTGGAGCCATGGCTTATGTGCATAGTAGGGTTTGAACCGAACAAAACAATGCACAGGGTCGAAAAATGGTTACAGCTAACAACTGCAGCGCTCAAAGAGGCAAGGATTAATGGTATGCATGCGAAGGTGGTGGGATTACCACCGCCATGCAGTGTATTAATGGCTGAGTAAAGTGTTGTTCCATCCATAATCATAACATTTAATCCATATGAATCGGCCAACCAAATAGTTTGGGTGGTGTTCAATGTATCAACTCACCATAGTATATATTACATCAATGCACCATACCATAAGTTAAAACCATTCAATCGAAACCCATAAAACAACATACCAAGCAATGATCCAAATCAAAACCCAAAGTTAAACAATGCACCATTGTATTAATCATTAAATCAAAAACAAACATTTAAACCAATGTTAATCCAATCGTGCCATCGTATAAGTTCAGACTTATTAAATCAAACCAAAAGTTCACCCGATCGAGATTTATAATTCAAACCTTTGCCATGCAAATCGAACCTCATATATTGATAATGCGCTCACAGCATAATTATAATCAAAGTTTTATGAAACATTATGACCAAAGACTTTGTAAAATTGATAAGTCAAAGGTTTAAAACAATAAGGATCACATCATATAAGACCAACATCAATCATGACCCTTGTAGAATCAAATGTAACCAATAAATTTGCATGCTCAATGGCTTATTAATCAAACAAATCCAAATGTGCAATCAAGGTGAATGGACATAGTTTGAAAGTCATTTGTAGTCATACGATAAACCAATGGTAAGGTGTCTTTCAGAAAATCAATAAAAGACTACGACAGTCCAAACAACAATGGAGAAGTTTTCACACTTTCAGTTGTGAAAACTGAATCGAAATCAAGTTGCAATTGTCGCAAGAAATGAAACAAATGTCTAGTTGCAAAATGCGGCGATTTAGAAAACAATTAGGTGTAGGCAGATTTTTAGGGCAATTAAAAAAAATTGAATTGGTTGCCAACAATGGCGACACACTGGGCGAAGCAGTTATCTCTGTCAAAAGAAATGAATTCAGATCAGGACAGCAAAGAAAAATTCGACTTAAAACAACAACCAGAAAATCGTACTACATCATCATCTACTATCTTTTCCAGCGATGTTTTAAAAGATGCAAACCAATAACAGTCTTAAAGATCAGCAAGTCATGATTTTTATGATAAAATCTTCAATACTGTTGGCATGGCCACTGCTGCCAGCAGGCATCCATAGCCTCGACAGGGTTGCCATTTAACCCACTCGGACGTATTTATCCTGTCAAGAAGTTCTAGATTAGAATAAAGGACTTTTTAAAAGAGGTTTCGTGTAATTTTACAGATTTTCATTTACCCAACATTGCTTCGCTGCCAGCAGGCCTGTTCAGTACCCCGGCGAAGTTGTCTTGGCACCATGCTTGCATTTACCCGCTGCCAGCAGACCTGTTCAGTATTCCGACGGGTTTACAAACACTTCCCACAACTCATATTAATATTTTTTATCTTATTTTTTCTTTTATAGATAGGTGAGCGGGGTGACGTTGGAAAATCTAGATATTTTCTCATATTTTTTAGACCTCATCAGAATTTTTTAATATTGTCCTTTATTCAGCTCCAGAAATGTTTTATTTCTAAAACACTTAATTTGATAGGGAGACACCCTTTTGAGTCATTCCTTTACGGAAAAGGGACAGCGTAAAAAGATAAAGATGATCATGACAAACTTCACTTAGAGATTGAAATAGTAAACTTCTTTCAAACAAAATTTTCCAACATCATTTTCATTTTTTAGAAATATATCACTGATGTTTGTACAACTTTTCAGAAGTTATTTCAGCGAAGAGATTTTCCCATGGTCTATGTCTGAATGGCTTAGTGTACAAGCATGCATATGTTTCAAAACACACCAAACTGATCAATCAAATCAAAATCAAAAGAAAAAGAAAATAAAAACAAAAGGAAATATTTACATAATATACAAGGATAAAAATCAGGAAAAATATCTTTTCAGGGCTTGGCCATTCACCGGATAGGTGTCAAGCTGTCCTTCAAGATTCTGCAAACAAAAGGAACTAGGACCCAACTTTTCAGCAATCAAAAATGGCCCAAGCCACAAATTTTGAAACTTGGTGTGTTCACCCTTCCCTTCGTGTGGTTTGTCCCACTTTAAGACGAGATCGCCAACTTCAAAATTTCTATCAGAAGCAGAATTAGAATCGAACCAGCTTTTAATAAGCAGAATTAGAATCGAACCAGCTTTTAATCAGTTGTTGATGTTGATCTAATTTACGCTTGGCTTGGGTTCTTACTTCTTCTAACTTCATCAGACCGTTGATACGGCTTTGTAAAGGGGGACATTCTTCTTCTTGAACCTTTTGTGACAATTGGAGTGAAGGAAGAAGAATATGAGGAGGCAAAATGGCTTCTCTGCCATAAACGAGAAAAAAGGGGGAATTACCTATAGTGGCTTTGGGTGTTACCCTATCATCCCACAGTGCATTCAGCAGTGAGTTGTGTCAGTGCTTGTGATTTTCAGCCACAGTTCTCTTGATAATTTTGATCAAGTTCTTGTTTGTTGATTCTGCTAAGCCGTTACCCTGGGGGTAGTAACTCGCGGAATACTTAAGCTTTATTCCTTTTTCTAAGGAAAACTCACTCATCTCAAGAGAGGAAAAGTATGAAGCATTATCAAAGACTAGACAATCAGGGATACCAAAATGGGTAATGATATGCGAGTTTAGAAATGCGATCACCTGACTTGTGTTAACAGTTCTTAGCGCGGTAGCTTCAGACCATCGGGTAAAGTAATCAGTGGCTGTCACAATGTATTTGTGTTGTTGTGAGGATCGAGGGTTAATAGGACCAATGATATCAAGGCCCCATTGCTGGAAAGGAGAATCGACTGTAACGGGCTGCAAAGGGAAAGCTAGTTTTTGCAATCGCCCTGACGCTTTCTGACAAATGATACATTTACGGCACAAGGCGTGGGCGTCTTTAAAAAGTGTTGGCCAGTAATAACCGGCTCTTAAAACTTTGTGAGCAGTGGTATCACCACCGAAGTGACCACCAGCTTCTCCTGCATGCAACTCAAACAAAACTTTCTCTGCTTCATCCTTCTCAAGACAACGCATCAGTACGCCATCAAAATTCTGACGAAACAGTATACCATTAACTAGATGAAAGGAGGCAGACTTTAGTCTCAATGCTCTTCTCTTGGCAGGGTCAAGGTGACGGGGTGCTGATCCATGTTCAAGATAAAATCTAATATCGTCATACCAAGGACTTACGAGGTTTTGTGTACAACAAATCAAACTCTCATCGCGATGTTCTAGGTCTGACGTGTCACTAACTTCTTGTTGTTCAGTTTCTGAATCAACTACCAATTTACACAACCCTTGGCCTCTCACGATCTGAGATGGAGTGATTTCTAAGTCATACTCCTGCAAGGAGGTGACCCAGTTGGCTCTTTTCTCTCCTAACTCCTTTTGCACTAACAAGTTCCTAATGGCAGGGTAGGGGACAATGACCTTGGTCCTTGACTTCAAAAGATAAGACCGGAAATGTTTAACTGCCTTGAAGACAGCGTAGGCTTGCCGATCGACCACTGGGTAGTTAAGTTCAGCACCTTTGAAAGCAGATCTCATAAAGGCGATGGGTAATTCATTGTTCTCGGCATTCTTCTGAGTTAGAACCGCGGCATAGGAACGATCAGAGGCAAAAGTATAAAGTGTAAAATCTTTAGAGAAAGGGCTCATGAGAGATGGAGCTTCTATTATGGCCTTCTTTATATCATTAAAAGCTTGGTTTTCAGTGGGTCCCCAGTGATATTGGTAGTCCTTCTTAATCAGGTTCTGGAGAGGCCTGACCTTTTCGGAGAAACTGGGAACAAATATTCTCACGAAATTAATCTGGCCTAGGAAGGACTGCATGGATTTCTTGGAAGTAGGTGGGGGAATTTTAGCGATGACTTGGGTCCTCTCAGGGTCAATAATCATTCCATCACTAAACACAATGAATCCTAGTAATTTACCCTGTTCTACTGTAAAGATGGACTTCTTGGGATTCAAGGAGAAGCTGAATTTACGACATCGTAGCTGAACGGCTCGTAAGTGAGCTAGATGATCATTTTTGTTTTTAGAATAAACAGTTACATCATCTAAGTAGACTACTACGGAGTGATTGATCAAGCCTCAGAAAGAAATATCCATTGCTCTCTGAAAGGTAGCGCCAGCATTAATCAATCCGAAAGGCATTTTGCGATAAGCATAAGTGCCCCACGGGGTACGGAAGGTAGTTTTTAATTGGTCTGACGGAGACATCAAGACTTGGTTGTATCCAGAGAAACCATCTAGTAAAGATAGCCTCTCGGAACCAGGTACTTGTTGCAGTATCTGTTCCATGGGAGGGACAGGATAATTATCTTTATCAGACGCTTTGTTGAGGTTTCGGAAATCGACACAAAGTCGAATTTCCCCATTTTTCTTCCACACTAGGATGAGGTTGGATACCCATTGAGTGTGTCTAACAGGAAAAATTATTTTAGCACTTAGGAGTTTATTCAATTCTTTTTGTACGGTCGATTCTAGCTTAGGATGCATTTTCCTCTGTTTCTGTTGGAAAGGCAAGGTTTGAGGCTTCATTGGGATGACATCCTGTATAATATTAGGATCGAATGTCTTAAGATCATCGTAAGTCCAAGCAAAGACATCCTTGAACTCTTTAAATAATTTAACAAAAGCATATTTTTCTTGTCTAGAACATCCCAAGCCTAAGTTGATACACAGAGGATTTTCACTAGTACCTAAATTGACTTTTTCATAAGACAATGAGGAACTGTTGGTTTTGCAATTGACCGTCTTTTTTAATTTATCTTCAAAATCATAAAAATTTTCTAGTCTAGCAACAGATTTGGGTAAGGAATTTACCATGTCCGATAGAGCTTCAGGAGATTTCGGATTAGGTATTACCGTAAAGTCATGCGAATTGTCATCATGAGTTTGTTCATCTATCACAGCATCTTGGAAGGTTTCTTCCATGTGTAGAAAGTTAATGATCTGCTGATCATCATCAAATACTCTCCAATTCGTGATATTGTCTGGGACAGATGGTCGAAACAATAGCTCCACGGAGAATGCGTTTGGGGATAAGCCTTCTGCAGGAAGAAGTTTAGAAGCAACATTAGCTAGTAGATCTGCTTCAGTATTATTTGATCTAGGAATGGAATTTATATTAAAAGCAGAAAATTTGTTCATTAAACTCCATACCTCAGACTGATAACATTTGATATGCGGGGTAAGACAATGTATAGAATTTCTCACCTGTCTAACCACTATCTCAGAGTCGCCGAATACAACTAGATTTTGAATGTGCATGTCTAAGGCTTTTCTGAGACCTTGTCATAAAGCCTCATATTCTGCAATGTTGTTAGTACATTCAAATTCTAGCCTACAAGCCAATAATGTTTTATTATTTGCTGGATCAATAATGATGCAGCCTGCACCAGCTCCTTCTTTCAACTTGGAACCGTCGAAATATAAAGACCAAATTTGATTTCCATAGGGTTCACAGGATTGTTGGATAGAAGCTGTTGGTTGCGTACATGATTTGATCTCGGATTGTTGTTGCGAATTGTTGATAGGTGAAACTTCAGCCGTGAAATTTCCGAAGAAGGTGTCCATCCCTTGGACTTCAAGTGCATCTGTCGGAGGTGTATATGGTTCATTGGGGTCATTCAAGTCTGTCACCGTGAACTTGAGGTAACGCTCACGATTTACCCTGATTTTGTTAGGCTTGCCATTTTCTGGAAGCCATAACTGAGACCAGTCTGTTGCGAAGTAACCATGTACCTGCTCTGACCAGTCCCTGCTCAAAAACATACCATACACTTATGGAATATCCACCACAATTATATCAATAACTTGATGAACCTTTGGGTTAGACGATAATCTAATCAATGCATTTTTTAGTTCGTCTATAACTTTAACATCTGTTCGATCAAGTTGTATGATTTTCAAAGAAGATGGTTCTACTTCGGCGTTAATCTTTTGGCAGACTGACCAGGGCATCACATTTGACAATGCTCCTGAGTCAACCATACAATTATGCACATTTCTGTTGAAGATTTCGAAAGTTAAAAGAAAAGGAGGAACATTCTTGCGAGTATTTAGAGAGGTAGCTTGTGTTTTCTTACTCGCAGTTTCTAAGACTACCTTATCTGAGTTATTCACACTATTTACATTGTTATTTACATTATTTATAGGAGTTACAGGAAGGCTTCCTTTATCTTGAGGATCAGGATTGTTTTTAGGGGAAGTCTTCTGCGGAACTTTGCTTTGCACAACCTTATTACCGTTTGAATTACCATTCTTGCCATTGTCTAAAATATTTTGCAACATCTTCTGTAACAAAAATGGAAATTTCAACAACTCATAAATAGAAATGTTAACCCGTAATTTCTTAAGGTATTCAACAACATCATAATCTATTTTAGGGCCAGCATTACTCTGTTTAGTTTCTACTGATTTAGATGGTTTTGGAGGTAGAGTTGTAGTGTTATCGGTAGGAGGTTTGTTCGCGGTCTTGCTCCTAGTATTGTAAGGGTGCACAATCTCAAAGTTAGCTTGGAAGATACTATCCGAGAGGTGACCAAAGATATTTGGAGAAGAATCTTCTTCTTGGTGTTGTGGGGTTTTTCTACCCTACGGACTAGCAAGCTAGGGCTTTAAACTTGCATGCAGATCATGACCCTTCAAGAATAACTTTTAACCTCCTACCCAAACCTATAACCCCTTTTCTCAGGCAAACACAGGAAGAATGAACTAACATTTTTATCGACGGTTGAAGTAGATCCTCCGTTGAGTTGTTATCTCCTTGTTGTTGCTGCTCCTTCCACAAAGCTTCCTGCAATCAAGACAAAACTACGCATGCATGCTACTGATCTACTAGGGGGTTAGAGATAAAACATAAAT
>CBVK0100852107.1:0-10616 GCA_900067695.1 Picea abies | reverse complement strand
CTTTACTTTCCTTACCCATATTTAAGGAAATTGGTCCTAAGGCAAGAATTTCCTTCAAAGTAAAATCTAGTATTTCTATCAATATTTACTGCCCACCAAAATTTAAGGGGATTCTTCCCAATTTTATAGGAGATTTAACACAAGTTTAGCATAATTGATTATTAATTCCCAAAATTAGCATAAATGTTTCTTAAAGTCCAAATGATTTTTTTGGAGCTTTTATATTTTAACAAATTTAGGAAATTCCTCATTTGTAATGCATTTTAATGTCTAATAACATTTGGACTATTTCCTTAAATCCCAACTACAATTCCGAAGTCTATTACTTGCTAAGTATCTTAACACAAAACTCCAGAGTGCCTTTAGATAATGATTAGCCTTAGGCAGAGAGTCTATCTTTCTCCTTTAAATTTATGTAGTGATTCTAGTTAATTTGTCTGTTCTCATTAGAAACAGAAGATGGGATGTAAGTGTAGACCAGCCTTAACAATTTCACCCAAAAATATTATTTTAACACACAAATATTCAAGATATAAGGAAGTAAATCAAATGAGTTTCATCTAAAACATTCTCTTCCTTTTTCCTAAATTTTTCAAGCCACTTTTGTCAGAAATTAAACTTACTCAAATCTAAAACACAGTCTGTAATTTTTTCTAAACTTAACACTACATAGATTTATCAAAATATACTTATCTAGAACCCAAAAAGTGTTGCAACTGCTGAAAGGGGTGCCCTTTTCCACCCATCCATAGGCACAACAACTCTTGGAAGGATTTACCACTGGCCACCCCCTAGACAGATCATGATTCCCTGAGAGAGATTCTTTCCTCTATTCAACAAAAGCCATGGATGGAGGTCACTCTACTCCTCCCATAGGAATTCTTGAAGATTAATTTTCTATACACCAGGCAAGGGAGGCTATTGTGATTGCTCACTCAATCACCCCATATTTCCGCACCTCTGTTTATCATCTTTGTTAGAAGAAAAAAAAACGTTGCCCAGAAATTCTTGTACCCAGAAACATATTTGTTTATCAATTCTCTTTAGAACCAGAGAGCTACACATGCTCTCCCTCTTCATAGAATGGTTACCGGAACCATTCCTCTACATCCTCTCTTCTCAGAAATGTCTCCCTGACTCAACTCATATTATCCCATTCTCACTGCTTATGGTTTTCCCTTCATTTCTTGCCTTCTTTAGCAAGATTTTGTGGGTCAAGTGCCCCAAATCATGGGTCATCCCAGAATGTTCTAGATGGATACTTTTCTTCCCATGCTTCTGAGGCAAGGAAGTTCTAGTAAAACACCCATTCTTGTTCATAAGTGTGGGAAACTGATATTTCAACTACCAACTTCCTCCATTAACCACAATTTCTAGAAAATGAGAAATCTGGATTTTTCTTAAATTTTAAATTGGCAAGGGAAATTTCCTCATTGTTTCCCTCTCATGGAATCATGACCTGTATAGGAAATCCCCCTCAGTAGTTGTCCAACATTTTCCTTTTTCATTAGTAGCACAAATATTTACAGTACCATTTTAGCAAAATATAGTTACATTTACAAGATGGGGGAAACATGGGTATTACACACAAGTTCAATTATTATCTATCTTTAAAGTGATATTTTCGTAAATCCTTTTCGTAGCATATATGAAGTAGCAAAGGGAAATGTCTATTGCTACTAGCTTTTTGAGGTTATTTGCAGGTCACTGTGGAGCAAGGTTCAGACATACACGTTTCGTAGTGGAGAAAGGCGTGGACATCTGCGGTTCACAGTGGAGAAAGGTGTGGACATCCACGAGTTGATAGTGTGCAAGTCAAGGATCTGTGAAAAGGTCTTGAATAAGATGTTATCTTTTTCTTTTTGAAGATGATATGCACCACGTTGTTCTGTTAGTCTAAGATGATATGCATCATGTCCTCTTCATGAGTAAAGGTATGTTTTTATGTGTATATATCATGGATGGTTTGGCACATGCTTAAGTCATGTCTTAGAGGCCTCTTGGGTACATGGGTGCATATAATTGAGTTACATACATTCTTGAAATATATCCTTGGTTCATTGTGTATGGTTTTTATGGTTCATTTTTAGAGAAACATCTTTGTGATTATTGGCACATGTGTAAGGAATATACTTGGTATATGATCTTGGTTTTTATGGTACATGCTTGAGGCATATGCACATCTTGGATACTTGGCATATGGTTTATTATATGGTATATTCTTAAGGCATATTTTGGATGCATTGGAATATATCTTTGGCACATGGTTTATGGCTTATGGTTGAGGCATATCATGAGTGATATGATACATGTTTGAGTTATAGGTTTTGGTACATGGTTGATGCATGGTATGGTACATGATTTTGTAAATGGTATGGTATAGGTGTTGGTACATGGTTGATGCATGATATAATACATTTATTTGGTACATGTTTTGGTACATGTTTGAGACATGCAGGTTGATATGACAGAGACAGTGACAGGTTGATGTATCAGTGATAGTGTCAGTTACAGGTTGATCAGTGGTAGTGATAGTTTGAGACTACAGTTATATTTCAGGGAGGTAGGATGGGGCAAGGAAAGGGGGTTGTAGCCTCCTTCTGGTTGGTTCCAGAGAACATAGGGAGTTGTAGCTTCCTTCAAGTTAGATCCTGTAAATCAAGGGTTTGTAGCCTCCTTCTTTTTGGAGCCAGAGAATATAGGGAGTCAGAGCTTCCTTCAGGTTGGATCCTATAAACTAGAGGGTTGGAGCCTCCTTCTAGTTGTAGCTAGAGAATTCAGGGAGTTGTATCTTCCTTCAGGTGGGAGCCTATAAATAGGGGGTTGGATCCTCCTTGTATCCAGTGCTTCCTATGAATGTAATATTTATATATATAAGAAACAATTTCATTGTTTTCTCCCAGTTTGGTTTCCACATAAATGATATTGTTTATGATGCAATTATATACTGAATTCATAAATGATTAAAGTTTATATATATTGTTATTGAAAGTGTTAGATATTTCTCATATTGATTCACCCCCTCTCCCCTTTCAGTATTCCAACAATTGGTATCAGATCAAGTTCCCTCAAGAAATAGTCTAACCACTGGAAGGTAGATCATGGAGAGCACCAATTCGTATAAGAATGGAATACCATCATTTGATGGTCAGAACTATTCCTTTTGGAGTAGAAGGATGAAAGCATATGTACAAGCATAGGGATTTGATGTTTGGAACTGATTAGTAGACAGATACTAAGAGCCTTCTACTCCCCCAACAAATAATGATGGAAAGAAACTCAGTCAAAACAATTTGAGGGCTAAAAGTTTTATCTTGAATGGCATGGTTGATTCAGTGTATGTCAAATTTATGCATTGTCATTCTGCAAAGGAGATTTTAGACAAACATCAGAATGTTTACCAAGGATATGCCAAATTCAAGGCAACTAAGATTCAGACTTATAGAGGTCGATTTGAATAGTTGAAAATGAAGGAAGATGAAGACATTGCAGATTACTTTTTCGAGTTGATGAAACAATGAATGTGATTAAAGGATTGGGAGAAGTAAGTTGAATAATATATGATTGTTCAAAAGGTACTAATATCTCTTCCAATGAGATTTGATCCTAATGTATCAACTCTAGAAGAAAGAAAATATATTGATACATTGAGCATGGATGAGCTAAATGGAATATTTACAGCCTATGAAATGAGAATCGAACATAATAACCGATACAAGAAGGAAGCAGATTTCAAAGCATCCAAGAATACAAAGAAGAAGAAAAAGCACAAGCCAAATCAAATTGCAGCTGCAACGAGGAGTCAGGCGAAGATGAAGAAATAGAAAACTTCGTAAGGAAGTTGAAGAGAAGAACCGACAAGTACAAACGTATGTTTCCATTAAAATGTTTTAATTGTGATGGAATTGGTCATTTTTCTACTAAATTTCCTTATGTTAAGAAGTCAAATAGTGACGAAGAATAATCCCCCAAGAAAGAAAAGAAATATAGAAATGGAAACAAGAAGGAAAACAAAAATAAATTCTTCAAGAAAAGCTTCTACTCAAAAGAAGGAATTTCTTCATCTGACAAGGATTATGAAAGCGACAGTGATTCAGAAAGAGTATTATTTATGGCTATGGAAACTTAGAAAGGAGATCCTAAAAGTTACGAAGAAGGAGGTATAGTAGACATTGAAGAAAAACTAATAAGTTCTTTAACTGAGCTGAAGAAAGAAAGGAAGAAAAACAAATCATTCAAATAAAAAATCATCTCCTTGAAAATCCAACTAGAAGAAGGAAAGAGAATAAAATAAGTAATGCAAATCTAGATGATAAAGAAAGAAAGAGAATGTGAGAAGCTTGAAAATGAAGTCATGTCATTGAGAGTTGAAGTCAACAAGCTCAGTAATAACTTGAAAAATTATCAAGTGTTAGAAAACATTATCAACATTTAAAGGCCATGCAATGACAAATCTGGACTAGGATACAAGAAAGTTCATTTTGAGGAAGGTTCAAGATCCATGAAGAAAGAAATAGAACAAAATATTTATGAAAAAGTTCTCGAAGGAAGGAATCATGGTCAACAAGAGTCAAAGAAGAATGACTATAGAAGACCTTCTACATTCAGGAAGCAAGGAAGCTTCAATCATTGTGAAGGAAACAACCAAAGAGAATATTGTGATCAGTCAATGAAGGAATTCAAAAGGACTACACCACAAAGAAGATCATTCATTTCGAGTTATCAAAATTTATTTTTGGGTCATTGTTTTACATGTACTAACTTTGGACATAAATCTATAGATCAAAGAGCATATGGAATAAAAGTTCAAGAAAGATATGGTTATGTGGATATCTCCAATATTGAATGTTACAAATGCCACAATTATGGTCACATAGCTCGACTTGAAAACCCAACTTGAAGAAGGAAAGAGAATGGAAGAAGTAATGCATAACCAAATGATAAAGAAAGAAAAGGAGTGTGAGAAGCTTGAAGATAGAGTTGTGTCATTGAGAGTTGAAGTCAACAAGCTCAACAAGAACTTGAAAAACTCTCAAGTGTTAGAAAACATTCTCAATAGTCAAAGGCCATACAGTGACAAGTCTGGACTAGGATGCAAGAAAGCTCATTTCCAGGAAGGTTCAAACTTCATGATGAAAGAAATAGAAAAAAAGAGTTATGCAGAAGTTCTCAAAGGAATCAATCATGGTCAGAAAGAGTCAAAGAGGAATGAATACATAAGACCTTCTACATTTAGGCAGCAAAGAAGCTTCAATCATTGTGAAGGAAACAACCAAAGAGAAGATTGTGATCAACCAAGGAAGGAATTAAGAAAGACTACACCACAAAGAAAATCATTTACTCCCAGGTATCGAAATTTATTTTTGGGTCATTGTTTTACATGTACTAACTTTGGACATAAAGTTGTATATTGTAGAGCATATATAAGAAATGTTCAAACAAGAGATGGTTATGTGGTTTTCTCCAATATTGAATGTTACAAATGCCACAATTATGGTCACATAGCTCGAAATTATAGAAGCATGATAAAGCCTACCATGAAGGAAAACATTGATGTCAGATACAAGAAGGTTTGGAGAAGAAATGAAAAAAAAGAAGAGAAGGTGAATAAAAACCAAGTCCCATAGATTGTACTCACAATATTTGTAGCAGCGCAAGATCATGATGAATCTACAAGAAAAGAGGAAGACGTCGGAATCTAGAAAGAGGATGAAAAGGAAGATGTCAGAATTTAGGAAGAAGATGAAAAGGATGTCAGAATTCAGGGAAAGGATGAAAAGGAAGATGTATCCACAGACAAAGAGGAAGATTACTCTACATCAAAGCAGGTTTTTTTTTTAGCCATCCGTCTTGGAGACTTCCAGTAAATATGAATATTGAAGAGGGGGAGTCTAAGAAGTGGCTCTACAGATCATAGAACTATCTTTCAAGTGGTTTGAATTGTTTGCAGAGTTTGGAAAGGTAGTTTCATAATGGTTTGATGACAAAAGTGCATAATGTCTTGTGATGGTTTGATTCTTTGAGGAGCATCTTTTGGAACACAATCCCATGTAGGTATCATCTAATAGTTATGAAGTATATCATTCACACACTTCTCAGGCAGAGGTTCATGATTGTATATAGGATTCCACGTGTGTATTCATGTAAGTATGCATTCAATACACATTTTTTTGGACATGTAGAGTCTGATTTGTAGATTGAAAAGACAGCGTGAGAAGTAGGAATATGTTGTAATCAACATATGGGTTGGCATAATGTGCAGTTGAGTAGTAGAATCATGGAAAATTTATATGGAAAGAGATGGATCATTGGCAGGTCTATACAGATATATGACAATGGATGAAAGTATATTGACAAGTGAAATAGTCAGTCACAGGAAGGAAAGTACTTAAAGGCACATCATAACATGTGAGAAGAAATCGTTAGCAAAAGTCATATAGTCAAAGGGAAATTGTTGAAAAGTATGGTCATTGATGTCTAAGAAGTGAACATGACAAGAAATTGTTGAAAAGTATGGTCATTGATGTCTAAGAAGTGAACATGACAAGATATGAATTCAAGCAAATTTGAATTATTTTTATATATGTCAGTGAATTACAAGAGGAAGCACTAGAAGAGAGGAAAGGAAGAAATTACACAAATCTCCACATTGATCTACATGACATCTTGAAGAGAAGTCAAGGGAGATAAATCGCTAGAGAAAGATATTAGGAAAGAAATATTAGAAGCATGAAGACAGGGGGAGACATATCAACAGGGGGGTAATCATTTTCGCCTATGATGTCAAAGGGGGAGAAAAAGAAAGATCATAAGAGAAAGATCGGAAGAATGAAGATAGGGGGAGAAGCCCCAAATAGAGTTACCATTTTCCATAGAGGTCCAAAGGGGGAGAAAAACATGAGGATAATTGGTCATGAGTAGAGTATGGGTGTTTCCAACAATGCCAAAGGGGGAGATTGTTGGAAATTTAGTTGTCATTAAGAAAGAAAAAGAGTGTGAGAATCTTGAAAAAGAAGTCATGTCATTGAGAGCTGAAGTCAACAAGCTTAGCAAGAACTTAAAAATTTCTCAAGTGGTAGAAAACATTCTCAATAGTCAAAGGCCATGCAGTGACAAATTTGGACTAGGATACAAGAAAGTTCATTTTGAGGAAAGTTCAAGCTCCATGACAAAAGAAACAGAACAAAAGAGTTATGCATGAGTTCCCAAAGGAAGGAATCATGGCCAACAAGAGTCAAAGAGGAATGAATATAGAAGACCTTCTACATTCAGGCAGCAAGGAAACTTCAATCATTGTGAAGGAAACAACCAAAGAGAATATTGTGATCATACAAGGTAGGAATTCATAAGGACTAAACCGAAAAGAATATCATTCACTCCCAGGTATCAAAATATCTTTTTGGGTCATTGTTTTACATGTGCTAACTTTGGACATAAAGTTGTATATTTCAAAGAACATGGAAGAAATGTTGAAGCACGAGATGGTTATGTGGCTCTATCCAATATTGAATGTTATAAATGCCAAAATTATGATCACATAGCTAAAAATTGTAGAAGCATGATAGATCCTCCCATTAAGGAAACAACTGATGTAATATACATGAAGGTTTGGAGAAGAAATGATAAACAATAAGAGAAGGTGAATAAAATCCAAGTCTCAAAGATCGTACTCACAAGATTTGCAGTAGCATGAGATCATGATGAATATACAGGAAAAGAGAAAGATTCCATAATCTAGGAAGAGGATGAAGATGAAGATGTCAAAATTTAGGAATAAGATGAAGAGGATGTCAAATTCAGGAAGAGGATGAAAAGGAAGATGTCTCAACAGATGAGGAGGAAGATTACTCTACATCAGAGGGGGTATTTTTTGAGCCATCCGACTTGGAGACTCCCAGTAAGTATGAATATTGAAGAGTGGGAGTCTAAGAAGTAGCTCTACATATCAAAGGAATATCTTACGAGCAGTCTGGAGTGTTTTTAGAGTTTGGAAAGGTAGTTTCATAATGATTTGATGACAGAAGTGTAGAATGTCTTGTGACAGTTTGATTATTTGAGAAGCATCTTTCGAAACACATTCCCATACAGGTATCAGCTGACGGTTATGAAGTATATCATTGGCACACTTCTCAAAAAGAGGTTCATTGTTTTATGGAGGATTCCATGTATGTATTCAAGCAGGGATACATTTAGTAAATATTGTTCCAGACATGTAGAGTATGATTTGCAGATTGAGAAGATAGGTTGAAAAGAAGGAATATGTTGTAATCAGAAGATGGGTCAGCATTATGTGCGGTTAAGTAGCAGAATCATGGAAAATTTATGACATATGGACATAGTGTTGAAAAGTCAACAAGAAACATGTGTCTAATTTAGTTTTCCCTTAATTGAATTAGACAATAAATATTAATCTATCAGGAGAATCGCAGGAATACATTAGTTTGTATCGAAATTTCTACACATAGATGGATCATTCTCAGATATAGACAAATATATGACAGTGGATGAAAGAATATTGACAAGTGAAATCAGTTAGTCATAGGAAGGAAGGAAGTGAAAGGAACAACAAAATAGATGAAGAGAAACCATCAACAGAAGTCATATGTTCAAAGGGAAAATGTTGAAAAGTATGGTCATTTATGTCTAAGCATTGAACATGACAAGCTATGAAGTCAAGTAACTTTGAATGTTTTTTATATATTTCAGTGAATTACAAGAGGAAGAACCAATGGAAAATAAGCACCGGAAGAGAGGAAATGAATCAAGTAGATAAATCCCCACATTGATCTACATGACATATTGAAGAGAAGTCAAGGGAGAGAAATCTCCAGAGAAAGAGATCAGGAAATAAATATCATAAGCATGAAGACAAGGGAAGACATACCAATAGGGGTAGTTACCCTTTTCTCCCATTATGTCAAAGGGTGAGAAAAAGATAGATCGGAAGAGAAATATCATAATCATGAAGATAGGGGGAGCAACCCCAAAGAGACCTACCCTTTTACATTGATGTCAAAGGGGGAAAGAAACATGAGGATAACTGGTCACAGGTGGAGTATGGGTGTTGTCATCAATTCCAAATGGGGAGATTGTTGAGAAGTTAGTTGTCATTGAGAAAGAAAAAGAGTGTGAGAATCTTGAAAAGGAAGTCATGTCATTGAGATTTGAATTCAACAAGATCACCAAGAACTTGAAAGTTATCAAGTGTTAGAAAACATTCTCAATAGTCAAAGACCATGCAGTGAAAAATGTGGACTAGGATACAAGAAAGTTCATTTTGAGGAAGGTTCAATATCCATGACAAAATAAACAGAACAAAATAGTCATGCAGAAGTTCTCAAAGGAAG
Source organism: Picea abies (assembly GCA_900067695.1). Classification (NCBI taxonomy): domain Eukaryota; kingdom Viridiplantae; phylum Streptophyta; class Pinopsida; order Pinales; family Pinaceae; genus Picea; species Picea abies. Next base: position 1,269 of record CBVK0100852107.1, on the reverse strand, counting down.
GAATCATGGTTAGCAAGAGTCAGAGAGGAATGAATACTCTCAAAGGAAGGAATCATGGTTAGCAAGAGTCAGAGAGGAATGAATACAAAATACCTTCTACATTCAGGAAACAATGAAGCTTCAATCATTGTGAAGGAAACAACCAAAGAGAATATTATGATGATCCAAGGAAGGATTTTAGAAGGAATACACCACAAAGAAGATCATTCACTCTGAGGTATCAAAATTTATTTTTGGGTCATTATTTTTCATGTACTAACTTTGGACAAAAAGTTGTAGATTGCATAGAATATGGAAGAAATGTTCAAGAAAGAAATGGTTATGTAGCTCTCTCCAATATTGAACGTTACGAATTCCGCAATTATGGTCACATAGCTCGAAATTGTAGAAGCATGATATAGCCTCCTATGAAGGAAAACATTGATGTCAGATACAAGAAGGTTTAGAGAAGAAATGAAAAAAAAGAAGAGTGGGTGAATAAAAACCAAGTCCCATAGATCGTACTCACAATATTGCAGTAGTACAATATTTTGATGAATCTACAAGAAAAGAGGAAGATGCCAGAATCCAAGAAGAGGATGAAGAGGAAGATGTCAAAATTTAGGAAGAAGATGAAAAAGGATGTCAAAATTCAGGAAGATGATGAAAAGGAAGATGTCTCTAGAGATGAAGAGGAATATTACTCTGCATCATAGTGGGTATTTTTCTGAGACATCCATCTTGGAGACTCCTAGTAAATACGAATATTGAAAAGGGGGAGTCTAAGTAGCATCTCTACAGATCAAAGAACTATATTTCGATCAGTCTGAAGTATTTGTAGAGTTTGGAAAGGAAGTTTCAGAATGGTTTGATGACAGAAGTGCGGAATGTCTTGTGATAGTTTGATTTTTTGAGGAGAAGATTTCAAAACACATTCACATGCATGTATCAACTGACAGTTATGAAATATATAATTGTATCATTGTGATTTAAATACAATAAAATTATTTTGGATTATAATATAATATATATTGAAATCAAGGTGCATTAAAATCAATTACGTTAATTGATTACATTGAATACAATATAATATAATCAAATATATTTATTATCTATGCAACCTTGTACAAAGAAAGGTGGGGTTCGGGCCTTCGGTGTCTTTGGCTCGTGAGATCCATCACCCAAAACACCATGGAGTCTCGAAGTCCTAAAGTGGTCTCACTCACATACATTTACATGTTAAGTAATAATTTAAATAGAAAAGGACTTGGTCTCGTCCATGTGTTTATT
>CBVK0100852106.1:0-10616 GCA_900067695.1 Picea abies | reverse complement strand
TGTGATTCTCCAACCTGATGATATATGGCACTTTCATGATCATATTTTAAAAATTTATAAACTTAAATTGAAATTTGAGATCTATGATGTGAGTGAAGGGGATTTGGAATCGACGTGTGAGTTTATGTTAAGTGTTACAAAACGAAAAAAAAAAAAACAAGAAAAAATAATAGTTTATGGTCAACATTCTTCTTCAATCACTGTCCCTCTCCCTTTGGCTTCTTCCTCTTCCCTTTTTTTCATCTTATAGTTTGTGTCCCCCTTATTATTATCTACATCTCCCTCCATCAATTTATTCCTCTATGTATTCTTCTCCTTCTCCTCCCTCTCACTCTCTTACTTTATCTTTCCTTTTTGTACTCTCATCTTCTTCTTCTTCACCCTATTTTCCTTCCCCCCCTCAACCTCCTCATTTTCTTCTCCCTATTCCTATTTCTCATTCTCTTTTTCTTTCCCACTCTTTTTTTTTTTCATCTGTAGCCTCCTTTTCTTCCCTCTTCCTCTTCGTTTTCTTCACCCTCTCACTCTCCCTCCTCTTCCATTTTTCTCTTATTCGACACCCTCTCCTTTCTCTTTTTATCTTCCTCTCCTTCCTTCTTTCTTTATGTCATTATTCCTATCCTTCCTTATTTCTTTTTGTTTTTCTTCTCCTCCCACATTATTTCTTATTGTCTTTCTTGACCATTAATATTATTACAACACGAGTCTATAACATAACCTCATAATATATTATATTTTTTTTTCTTTCTCTTATCCCACACCCTCTCCTTTCTTCATCTCCTTTCTTCTTTCCTTTTGTATTTCTTATCCTCCCACATTCTTTGTTTTTGTCTTTCCTGTCCTCCAACATTATTACTATAAAAGTATGTAACCTAGCATTATAATATATCATTTCTGAAATAAATCATTGACCCTCTCCTTTATTCATCTCCTTTCTTCTTTCCTTTTGTATTTCTTATCCTCCCACATTCTTTGTTTTTGTCTTTCCTATCCTCCAACATTATTACTATAAAAGTATGTAACCTAGCATTATAATATATCATTTCTGAAATAAATCATTGATTTGTAGGAAACAAAACCCTTCTTCAATGCATCAACTAGTAGGGAGTTTATGTTTTCTATTGTAATTTTCTCTTCTAATGGACACGCATTATTCTTCTAATGCAACTACATCAACAACTAAGAATATTTATCATTCATTTTCCTTTCACTTCTCTATTTTTCTTCCTCCTCTAAAGATTTTATTGTTCTTCTTATAGCTCGTATCTTTGTCATTGTCCAATGCTCTTCTTCGACTTCCCTTTCTTCACCATTTTTCACCTGCACATGTATAGAACATAGAAAATTGATTTATTTGTTCTAATACGAGCTGCCAACAGGAGCCTAAGCATGAAATTATGCAACAGTCTAACATAGTATTGTCTATCCATGAACCTTTCCACCTAAGATTTATGAGGCCTTTACCACCATCCAATACTTTCACACAAAAATGGTGTCAGAAACCCAATTACATCCTCTCATTCTCCTTATTTCCTATATCTCTATCATCATGCCACTCATCTTCCCTAATTTTATATAAGAAGCAATAGAGAAGAATGCAAAGAAAGGAATTGAATTTGTCATCGCTAGTCAAGAGACCTCTACTGGATCATAGAGGGGCATACAATTATTTCCCATGCAATTGAAAATTAAAATAAAAAATCACTTGTGAAATTTGAAATGAAAATTATTTCATAATTTTTCAATTGAAGGGAAGGAAAAAATTATTGATATATTCTACTTTTCACCATTTTTGTTAGTCTGAAAATTTTCTTAATATATATGAGTTTTTTTATATTAGTTATTTTCCCATATATCTTAACAATTAAAAAAAATAATGTTACCATTAATGTACCATATGAATTTTATAATTTTTATACAATACAATCCCATTTGTATAAAGCTCATATATCTTCTATTTATTAAAATCACAGATTACTAATAAAAATTGATAATTAAATCATTAATTATCTTGCTATTTAAATTTATGATCTTATTGTTGTTTGTTCCACTTGCTCAAAACCAATAGCATCTTTTTGTGCAAATGTGAGGGTACCCTACTACCCATCGTCTCCAAATCGGTCTTGAGGGTACCCAATGCCCATCTTATTGATCCGACATACATTTCTTCTTCACAGCAAGAGATGAGTATTCTCTTCCCCGTGCTATCGACCACTGAACAATATTGATCGATTGCACATTATTGATCAGATTCATAGTGCTATTGGTCACAATATTGATTGGTTTATTTTCTTTTAGTTGATTTGCTTTATAATTTGTAATATAAGTTTGTAAAAATAATGTAAAAAGGAATTCGTCAAAAATTGATTTACTAAGTATAGTTTTTTTTTATAAAAGACTTTAAAGAATCTTATTTTATCTCATTCAAAATCATCACTTAACATCTTTTAATTTTTAATATAATAATTGTAAAGGAAATATGTGACTAAAAGGTTTTTTTAGTGGTAAAATAAAATTGTATAATCAATTTAATTTTAAAATTTATTTCATATTTTAGAAATAATTATGAAAAATTATATGACATAAAGTTTTTGGAGTTATGCATAAAATGTTATGTTTTTTTAATTATTAGGATGGACATGCATGTAATTATTGATTTTTAAATTTTTTTATTAAAAGATACTTATTAAATTATTGGAAAAAGAAATTTATTTCATGATAAATTTGTTTTTATGATAATGTAAAAAACTATGTATAAAATGTTATGTTTTTTTAATTACTAAGATGGACATGCATGTAATTATTGATTTTTAAATTTTTTTATTAAAATATACTTACTAAATTATTGAAAAAATAAATTCATTTCATCATAAGAGTTTTTATGATAATGTAAAAAACTAAATTTGATAATGTAAAAAACTAAATTTATCTAAATTTTATTTGACTTTTTTCCATTAAACAAAACTTAATTATAAAGTTAAAAATTAACAATGAATAAATTATAAATAATATTTTATGAGTGAAATTTTACCTTTTCTCATAAAAAAATATGTTAACTTTTTATTAATGGTTACAATAAAGTTAGCCTTCCGTTTCTCTGTTTCAACGGGCCTTTTCTTAATCCCACGTGGTGGGGTCGCATGCGGACATGCGCTCTTTTAACTTTTTTTGGTTACCAAAAAGGACTTCATGTTCATGACGTGATGACCTGTTTCTGATGGCTACAGCTGCCTCTTGGTTAGACCTAAACATAGCTATTTCACAACTTGTTACTGGTCACCTCACTCTTTGGGACTCATCACTTCTTTATATAGAATGTCACAACAACCACTTTATTAAAGATGGTTGATATATTTACATAAACACAAGGACTATTTTATTAAAGGTGGGCCACTTTATTAAAGGTGGTTGATATATTTAGACTAGTACAATAATCATTTTATTAAAGATGGTTGATATATTTAGATGAGCACAACCACTATTTTATTAAAGGTGGGCCACTTTATTAAAGGTTGTTGATATATTTAAACTAGTACAACAATCATTTTATTAAAGATGGTTGATATATTTACAGCACAACGACTATTTTATTAAAGATTGGCCATTTTATTAAAGGTGGTTGATATATTTAGACTAGTACAATAATCATTTTATTAAAGATGGTTGATATATTTACATCAGCACAACGACTATTTTATTAAAGGTGGGCCACTTTATTAAAGGTGGTTGATATATTTAAACTAGTACAACAATCATTTTATTAAATATGGTTGATATATTTACATCAGCACAACGACTATTTTATTAAAGGTGGGCCACTTTATTAAAGGTGGTTGATATATTTAGACTAGTACAATAATCATTTTATTAAAGATGGTTGATGTATTTACATCAGCACAACGACTATTTTATTAAAGGTGGGCTACTTTATTAAAGGTGGTTGATATATTTAGACTAGTACAACAATCATTTTATTAAAGATGGTTGATATATTTACATCAACACAAAGACTATTTTATTAAAGGTGGACCACTTTATTAAAGGTGGTTGATATATTTAGACTAGTACAACAATCATTTTATTAGAGGTGATTGATATATTTTGACATTATTTTTCATCTTCTTAATTAAATTAGCAAATTTTAGATGATGGTTAAATTTTTTTCATTAAATAAATTTTTTAATTAATTTTTATTTTGATTTAAGTCTCCAACATATTATAAATTATTTTTGTGTCAATTGAATACATTAAACTTTAATTTCTTTCAAAGTTTAAGGAATTTGATTAACTTTCCTCTTTCATGTTCTAGAGGGATTTTTTACTCAATAGTTAACCACTTTACACATGCTTTAAACTTTTTTTTTTTTTAAAGTAAGAACTATATATTACCTGTCATGATAAAAAATTACATTATCATCCTGAGTTCAAGTTGTTGGAGTATTGAGTTGCCTCGAGAGGAAACCAACTCAGACTCTCATACAATCTAGATATGATGTGGAAAATTTCACATATTCACCAGAATTGCCTCGTGAGGAAATCGATTTGGCCTAACCAAGCGTTTGAACTAAAAAATAGATTGTTTGTCAAAAAAATTGTTACAATAACCCAAGTCGAGCCTATCAACTAACCAACACACAAAAAAAATATTTCCAAACACCCACAACATAGACCAAACGTTCCAGACACTACTGATAGTTGTAAAAATAAAACATGCATGCAAACACATGTATGCTCTCCACCTAGCACAGTATCTAATGGGCGTGCATGCCCTCAGATTTCATTGCACGTGTGCCATGCATAGTGTCATGCTTGTCCACGGTCGTCTGTGTTGCGTCGTCCCCGTACTGCACATCCTTCCCCTGGAATTCTGGATCGAAAACCACCCCTGGAGAAGAGAGAGAATTGAGGCCAGAGTCTGAAGGATGCAAGGAATGGAGGAGAGTCGAGAGAATAGATTCAATCTATGCAACTCGCAAGTCCAAGTGCTCCAGTCTGAACTAGAGATTATCCACATCTCGTCGGACCGTTAAGACCAAGTCTTGGAGAATTGAAATTAAATCCCAAAGACCTGGGGGCAAAATGCACTACGGCTGGAGCTACGCCTGGTTGTGGTACACCTCCACACGGATTTCTTTAGAGTGCAAGTTACCATCGTCCAATGAGGGAACAGAGGCTGGCGAAGCGGGTGGGGACGGGGGGGGCAATGAGGGAACAGAGGCTGGCGAAGCGGGTGGGGACGGGGGGGGCGAAAGAGAATAGGGTGGCAGACAAGAGGGACATGCCACCGCTAACTGTAAGGTCGATGCCAATTCAGGGAGCAGTCTAGGAGAAAATCTGAGAGAGCTCCCATGGAGGTCAAACCATTCGACACAACACGCCCAAGGTGAGGACAAAGGTTGAAGGCCAGATTGATCTGGTGAGGACTAAGTTGAGGATGAAGGCGAGGAGCTGAGCATAGGGGCGAAGGAGGGAGGGTGTTGCCTGCCCATGGATGCATGATTCTGGTACCAGAGGGCACCATGCTTCGGCTTCCCTCGTTGGCGAGGCATGGCTTGAGTAACAAGAGGTAAGGGTGGAGAAAAGACGAGAGCGAACTAGGTAAACACCATAGGGGGTGACTAAGAACCAGAAATGTTGGGAGAGGAGGGAAATAGCAGGGAGAATGGGTGTTGCCATAAGAAGAGCGTAGGGGAGTAAAGACGCACGAGCACAGGAGGAGCAGGCCTTGTACTAGCGCCATAGCAAGGATAAGAGTCCAACTCTAAGCACATTGGAGTAGTTAGTTATTGGAGCGGTGAAGTGAGAGCTTGCAACAACAGGCATGAGGGAGTAGTTAAGGCGGAGAGGATCCACAAGTATTGACACATGGGAACATGAGGGAGTAGTTAAGGCGGAGAGGATCCACAAGTATTGACACATGGGAAGGGGCAAGGTGGCAGCACAGAATGGTAGGTTGGGCGTGTGGAATGCACTATCACCCCATTCGAGGGACACATGCTTTAAAGTTATTTGATATATAAATAATAATAAATCTTTGAACCAATTAAATTTGAAACACAAAATCCAAATTCATTTGAAATGACAAAAATAAAAGTTTTGAAATACAATTGTGAAAAGTCTCCCACTAACCTTAATAACAACATAGACAAAATAATATAACCACACTTAATTAATTAGAGTATTATGTTTTTAATGAATATAAAATATAAAATTTATTATATAATATAATAATTAAAAAAAAAACAATTAGTATAAACTTTTCCATTATTGGAAAAGTAAATAATTTAAATGTTTTCTATATTATTAAAAATTATTAACTAAAAATTATAATATATTAAAAAAAAATCCATTATTAAAAATTTGATAATAATAAAATATCTTGATCATCAACTTAATGAATTTGCTAAATCCTTTTATACATATCTAATATACAAAACATTATTAATTAATTAATTAATTTATAAATTCCAATAAATCTTAAACATATTTCATTATTAAAAAATAAATAATAATAAAATGTCCTATCATCAACTTAATGAATTTGTTAAATCTTTTTATACATATCTAATATAAAAAACATTATTAATTTATTTATTTATAAATTTCAATAAATCTTAATAAATTTGCTAAATATATATGTAATAGAAAAAAAATTATTAATTAATTAATTAATTTATAAATTCAAGCATATTTCAAATGACTCTCAAACGACTCAATGGTGAGAAAGGAATTTGGAATGTTCTAACTAATATAGATAATGTGTATCTCTTTTCAACCACTTTGTCTATTACATAAAATTATAATGTGCAAAATAAAAATGCAATATAAGGAGTAGATGGTGTAAACAAGAGCAGGTATGCCACATGAACAAAACTTTATAAAAAAAATCTTAAAACCTTTTAAATTTATAAAAAAAATCTTAAAACCTTTTAAATTATTAATTAAAAATCATATTTGTTTGTTTAATCATTTTATGAAATGATTTTTTTGGTAGGACTACATAAATTTCTATGAATTTTTTTATTTTTTTTGTTTAAAATTCATTTATAAATGTAGAATTGAATTCAGTATAGAGGCACTCAAATTATATAGAAATAATCACTCAAATTTAAAGATTTAACAATTTTTAGTCTAATTTCAAACAAAAATCCCAAAAAATAGTAATTTCATAGAACGTTTAGACTACAACTTTTTTTACAGTGAAAATGAATTAAATCATACATATATAATATTTACATGAAATAATGTCGAGATTAATCAGTGACGTGTCGATATCTTGACAAAGTGATGGCACAAACCAAATATTCATGGGGGATGCCTCCTAAAAATAAGAGCCATCTAATCAAATGAAGAGACACCTAATCATATCTTAGCATTGATGGCACAAACCAAATATTCATGTGGGATACCTCCTAAAAAGAAAATCCATCTAATCAAATGAAGAGACACCTAATCCAAATTTCTGTTGGATACCTATGAAAAGGAAGAGCCATCTAATCAAGGAATGAGACATCTAATTCGAAAAGATTAATGATGGCATGAACAAAAAATTCATGTGGGATACCTTCTAAAAAGAAGAGCCATCTAATCAAACGAAGAGACACCTAATCCAAATTCTTGTTGGATACCTCCGTAAAGAAAGAGCCATATAATCAAGGAAAGAGACATCTAATTCGAAAAGCTTAAAAAACACATAAGTATTTCAAACTTTAAAACTAACCCTGGCCACGAGCGACCTCTTTCTATGACGACCTGTTGCCCGATCTCCTTCACCCTCAATGGTCATGGTTGTTTCCCTCTCTACGAGTGCCTCAGATTCCAGACAGTGGGGCTTTTCCCTCCTTCTTGGGGTCCAGACCACTCTTTACCTCAAAGACCGGGGCCTCTTTCCATGAGGTTGTTCAACGAAGCTTTGCTCTCTCTTCGTTGTCTTTTCTTGTTCAGGAATCCCCTCCCCTTGTCATTCTTATGGGTCAAGATGCCAAGGAGTAGGAAGAATACTAGAAATTCGTGAGTTTGGTCTGTCGTTTCAATAGCTTTTGGCCAAAGTTAGTTGATCTCAACAGTTGGATCACGGCTATGTGGATTCCTATTATGCAGCAGCAAGCTTTCATTCATCCTTGCGCTAAAGGTTTTTTCATTGTTGAGTTCGACATTGAAGAAGATCATGATCTGATTCTTGTGGTTTTGGGGCAACTCAGGTTTGTGCATGAAACCCTAGACTCCTTCTTTCAATCCAACTACTAGCATTCTCTCCTCAACTTTTTTTGAGTGAGGCTTCTCAACCTCCCTTTGCATTTATGGGGTTTACCCTTGCTTGAAGCCATTGGTTCGGCTTTGGGAAAGTTCCACTTTGAAGGTCGTGAAACCTCAAGGAACAACACCTCCACTTTTGCATGTATCTGCGCGGAAATGGACTTCAGTAAAGGATTCCTAACCAAAGTTATTCTTACTAGTAAAAAATATTGTTGGTCTCAGAAACTAGACTATGAGAGAATTTCCTTGCCTTGTAGATCTTGTTTTGAAACGAGACATCTTGCAACCCATTGTCCCAAAGGGACCAAGAAGACCCGAAAGCCTCGAAAATAAACTTGGTGGGTGGGATCAAATTATGACCATTAAGTTATCTCAAAGCCCCCTCAAGCCAACGAAAAGATATCTCAACCATATCTTCCTCCTCTGCCAACTCCATCTCAGAAGTCAGTGAAAGAGGTGTCTTCCCCTCAGGTTTAAGATGAGGGACCTTGATTCATGTTTTCTCCTCAACTATCATCTAGCTAGGCAGATTTGACTGATGATGTTGGGGTGTTGGATGAAGAAAAAATAGAAGATCCAGATCAAGACAATCCAGAAAATCCACTCATCACAAGTACCTCAACAAATGTAAATGAAGGTTGGACAGTTGTAAGAAAGAAGAAGACATCACATGCCACATATCAACCAATGATAACACGAAGTCAGGCCCATTGGAGAGCTCTTCCCCAACAAGTTAATTTAGATGCATTGTGAGTATTTGAAACAATCATTAATAACTTGTAATAATGGTTTAATTGAGGCCATCTATTAGCGTGAATTTTGAAGGACAAAGTTAATTTAGATGTAGTGTGAGTATTTGAAACAATCATTAGTAACTTGTAATAATTGTTTAATTGAAGCCATCTATTGGCCTGAATTTTGAAGGACATTGTAACTCCTAGGCACCACCCCTTTTTGATAATACAAATTTTTCATTTCTTGTTAAAAAAATATTATATTATTTCAAACTTTGATAAGATCCATTTACAAAAGTCTACATCATTGTATTACATAAGTATTTCAAACTTTAAAGATCAGATCCATTTACAAAAGTATATATATGGTAAATCTCTATGATTGCAACAATAGAGGCAAGGGTCTGTAGGCTATCGAGAAAATCCTTTGTGCTTTTTGAACAGCAGAACGATGGCTTCCTGCTCGTTATTTTTGCAACCTTCCCTTGTTCGTTATTCTTGCAACCTTCCCTTCCAATCTGCATGCATCATTCATATAGACAAACTAAACTATCTACCCATTTAATTCAGATTGTAAAAACATGGTTCAGAGTTAAACTTCACACATTGCAAACAAACATATAAATGCTCAGTGCTAGTTTTTGTTGTGATTACCATCGCTTACCAACACACATCATTCATTTAGACAAACTAAACTATGTACCCATTTAATTCAGATTGTAAAAACATGGTTCAGAGTTAAACTTCACAAATTGCAAACAAAAATATAAATGCTCAGTGCTAGTTTTTGTTGTGATTACCAGCTTACCAACACATGCAGCAACTGCATTAACCTTCATGTTAGACGCCATGGTTGGATTGGGAATAGATCATCCACCATCAACCCATGTCAAGAAATGATTTCCTAACTGCATGAAATCCCATATTTTATTTCAAAGAAAGTGTGAGATAGCAATATTTCATGGCGGTTCTACGAATTGATCAAAAAGAAAGAAACACGTCAGCGCATAGCACATGAATATAAATGGCAAGAAATGGAAACCTTAAAACCGATTGGACTGAAAAATGAATAAAATAGCGTAGTGAAACTTACTCACTAAAACCTGCTAATTGGATTCAGTAATGACTAACACATGTATGTAGAATTGCAAAGATGTTCTAGAGTATTTAATCGAAGCGAAGCCCTGTGAAGGAGACGACGAAGAATATTCTCCAATAAATGAATGGAGTCCATTCTGCATTCCTCATTAAAAGACCAATGAATTTGGAAATTTTCAATAGGGGACGCCTTAACTAGAGCTCAAGAATATCAGATCTCAAATTTAGTTCTGCTTATTGGAATGTTGATTTTGTTCTTGTCTTGTATATATTTTTCAAAATCACTACTGTTATAAACTTGGTCTTGTAGTTTGGCTTCATAATGGATTGTTTCTCATAGCAAAGTGGTAAAAGTGGTAAAGAAGCTCACGACTATTATTCGAGGACGGCAAGCGTGTGGATAAATGGTCCAATAATATTTAATGGCCCTAATGCGACTATTATTCGAGGACGGCAAGCGTGTGGATAAATGGTCCAATAATATTTAATGGCCCTAATGCGACTATTATTCGAGGACGGCAAGCGTGT